>JAOTQE010074220.1:0-16526 GCA_025631205.1 Nesometra sesokonis
AAATACATAAACATAAATATAAAAATTAAAAGTACATAGATGTCGTATTGATAACAGTCACAAAACACTTAGTTTTAAACCAAAGGAGTGGGAAATTATAATAGGTAAATATACGGTAAAATCACAATTAAATGAATGATACAGATAAGTCTTATTTTTACAAAGATGAAAAATTTAAATTGGTAAGAGTAGTGCAGGTAATGAAGATTGGGATATGTAACAATGCAGATAATAATGGAAGAAACTGTTATAAAAAAAACTTGCTATATCGAGTTAATTTACATTGATACAATTTCAAAAATAGGCTTAAAAATATCAATGAATAAATAATAATAAATATATTGTACAATAAAGTAGTAGTGGTAGTAGGCCTAGGTAGTAGGTGTTTATTTTTAAAAACTGCGCCTTTGTTAGTGGCGATAAAGTTTTCACGATGTATGGAACGCCCTTCGCCAATTAACGGTAAAAACAAAATTACAGTGGTCTGAGGAACAAATAATAAGAATATTCAATATATATCATCCAGTTTTTAAAAGTTGAAACGTAAATTAACTCGATGTACTTCGCCGATGAGTATTTTGAGTTATTGAGTATTATGAGTATGAGTATTGTACATAATTTATTATTTTTCAATGTAGCCTAGTACTGTAGTATTATTAGTTAATTTGTTTTTATAAAATAGTTATACTAGACACACAAACACTATTTTGTAGAGAAACAGGACATCGTCCATATTCTGGACAGAAATAGCGCACTCAATCTCTATTCTGGACAGAAATAACGCCCTAAATCCATATTCTGAACAACTAAGCACGCCCTCAGTCCATATTCTGGACAATAAAGTACGCCCTCAATCCATAGTATGGACAATAAAGCACGCCCTCAATCCATATTCTGAATAAAAAAGCACGCCCTCAATCCATATTCTGAACAAAAATTGTGTCTCCATTTTGGACAATCCCACCACAACCAATGGAGACAGACAGACACATTTTTTGAAAAGCTGTTTATAGAGACGCTTTCCGCGTCTAAAAATCTTGTAAAAGTATAACAGTTTACCGCACTTGAGATTTCCTTCTTCTACCGACCTCTATGCTTTAATGCTGTATCGATATTAGATGACACACCCTCCCCCACCCCTTCATGCGCACACGCTTAATACATTCAATCGCACCAAACTTGGAGAATGGGGCGTTTGAAGAGTTTACAATACATTCTCATCTGTTCCACTTGGACGTAGGTTGTGGGTTAGAAAATTTAAGAATACGGTATGTTCCTCTATATAATGTAGATAAAAACAAATGGCACACGTTTGAAACATTCGATATTTAATTCCATATCTGTCATACAGCCCCGTTGAACTACGATACTTTAAAAAGTATCCTAGTTCAACGGGGTTGTATGACAGATATGGAAAAGAAGTTATGATAGATTATAAATCATTGGCATTAGTAAGTAAATGCCTACATTTTTAGACTAATTATAAGCAACTCGCACTGTGGCAATTCTTTCAAAATTTTGAAGGGGTTCGTCCGAACCCCCGAACCCCCACTAGATCCACCCCTTAATACAAGGCGATTGACGTGTGGCTAATGATCGATTCTGCGTCGAGTTTGCTTTTATAGTATTAACACCACCTGCTATACAAATTTAACATTGCGACTACTGTACACCCAAGTCGAAAGTCGCCGAGCGTAGTCGCCTGAGGCGTTATTCGCAATTTGAATAATCCTAGAATTAAAAATAATATATTTTAACAGTTATTAGAAATTATATATGGAAATACCAAAACGTAAACAGCCTCAAACGTGCGTGACCAGACAGACAGACAGACAGACAGACAGACAGACATTGTTGTAAAGCTGTTTATAGATACGCTTTCCGCGTCTAATAATTACCTGTTATAATGTGATTTTGACTGGTATTTCCATTTATGTGAGATATATTTGTAATGTGAAATTTGGTTTTCTGGCAAAACCATTTCATAATCTCTAACTTTCATATTCTTTAACACTGAAATTTAAGTTGTAGACCAACTTTCGATTTGGAACTCAACACATTTTTTGCCATTACCTCGTTGTCCAAATGTTGTGAAATTTTATAAGTTAGGTCACAACTAATTGTTCTATACATTTTCCATAGAAGTTTTATTCCTGGAGTTGCCCTTTAAGTTATAAAAATAATTGTAAAAAATAGACCGAAAATGAAATTACATCCACGTTGTGGGGCAATCTAGCCAAATATATACTGTAATTGGTATACCTAGCTTAAATACGGTATTGATGTTTGTTCATAGTTTGTATTGCTATAGTATAAACGCATGTGAGGAGTAATATGCAATTTCAGTTGTAAAAGGGAGATTTTTATTTGGTCAGACGGTTGATCTGCTTTCAGCCTTCCCATTGGCTATTTTGTTCAGTCTATCTGTCAGCCATCTCATTGGTTATTTGTTAGTCAGGCTGTCTGTCAGCCATCCCATTGGTTATTTTGTCAGACGGTTGATCTGCTTTCAATCCATCCCATTGGTTATTTGGTCAGTCAGTCTATCTGTCAGCCATCCCATTGGTTATTTTTGGTCAGTCGATCTGTCAGCCATTTCATTGGTTACTTGGTTAGTCAGTCTGTCTGTCAGTCATCCCATTGGTTATTTGGTTAGTCGGTCAATCTGTCAGCCATCCCATTGGTTATTTGGTCAGACGGTTGATCTGGCAGCCATCCCATTGGTTATTTTGTCACTCCGTCTATGTCAGCCATCCCATTGTTTTTTTGGTTAGTCGGTTGATCTGTCAGCCACCTCATTGGTTATTTGGTCAGACGGTTGATCCGCTTTCAGCCATCCCATTGGTTATTTGGTCAGTCAGTCTGTCTGTCAACCATCCCATTGGTTATTTTTGGTCAGTCGATCTGTCAGCCATCTCATTGGTTACTTGGTTAGTCGGTTGGTTTAACTGAAAATGTTCATCTGGTTTGGAGATATGATAATGATAAGTTTAAATACTTTTTTGACAAACCAATCAAATTAATTGACGTGACTGACAGTTTCGGACGTCTTGACTCAATTGCGTCCTTCTTCAGAGTGACGGCTCCGTTGATAAGCAATCCATCCACCGGTTGTTGCGGTCGTCTAACAACAGGGTCGTATACGTGACCCAGAAAGTGGAGAGAACGTAATTGTACGTATATTGAGGAGACGGGAGAACACTGTCCGATATTTTAAATATGTATGAACCAAGTAGACCTCTGCGATTGCAGGATGCAAAAACACTAAGCGTCCCCAGAATTAAAACGAAGTCGTTTGGCAAAGGGGGCTTCACATACGCCGCACCGACCTTGTGGAATTCTCTTCCATATGAGCTCGGATGTGTTTCTTCGTTAGACATTTTTAAAAAGGAACTTAAGACGCACATATTTATGTTACCTTATAACTGAGCATCTAATGTGTATTCGACACAGTATTTTAAACACATAATAAAGTATTTTTAAAAGTTTTTAAATGTTTATTGTTGTTTATTGTGTTCATTTTATTTTTAACTTCAAATATATTTCCATATGACGAATTCTAGTGAATGATTTTTACCAATTTCTCTAAATCAATATTCGATTTTCTAATTAATGTAAATATAACAATGCTAATTTATGCTGTAATAATATAAAATTGTTTTACTTTAAAAAAATTATTGTAACATTGTAAATAATAATTATCGACCTCATAACATATTTTATATTTTTAAAATATTTTAAAATTTTATAACATATTTTTCTATCATGCACAATTTTTAATACTGTAATTCGTTTGTATTTGATGTTATTGTAAAGGGCCTTTGAGCAGGATTATTCATGAAAAGGGCGCTATATAAAAGAGGTAAAATAAATAAAAAAATAAATAAATAGTAAGACTGAAGGAATACCAAAAGAAAACAGAAAATTAACAACAACAGAGAAAGAATTATAGTTGCTAGTCTTGCAGAGACTCCAAATCAGGAATAAACAAATCAGCAGCGGAACACGCCGTAAAAGAAAATCACATCATTGATTGGAACCACCACAAGATCATAAACAGATCAGATGATGAATCCATCAGACGCATCAGGGAGGTATTTATGGATCAGACGTAGAGGAAACAAGACCACGTTCTGAGTCACGTGTACGACCCTGTTTTTAGACAACCGCTACCTACCAAAGAACGGATTTTTTTTTATTAACAGAGTCGTCACTATGAAGAAGGGCGCCGATGAGTCAAGACGTCCAAAACTGTCAGTCAGGTCAGTTAATTTGATTGGTTTGTAAAAAAAAACTTATCATCCTACTGGTTATTTGGTTAGTCAGTTTATCTGTCAGCCATCCAATTGTTCACTTGGACATTTCGTTCAATCTTTCAGCCATCCCATTGGTTATTTATAAATTTTGTTCGATCTGTCAGCCATCTCATTGGTTATTTGTTCCGTCGGTCTGTGTGTCAGACATCCCATTGGATAATTCTTACCTCTTTTTGTTGTCAGTCTCCATTAGACTTGCATTCTACTGATTCCCGTTAGTTGTTTTGGTTTCTGATTTCTAAAGAACTTTTGTCAATTTATAGGTTACAAAATGGTCATTATTTGGATTGATCATTGGGACCACAAATTAATAGTTTAGAAACTGGACGTTGGTGGTCATTTTATTAAACATCTTGTGTGTTGATATCGACATCTTTCCTTCTGTGGCTGCCTCATTGAGACCGACCACATTTAATAGTTTAGAAACTGGACGTTGGTGGTCATTTTATTAAACATCTTGTGTGTTGATATCAACATCTTTCCTTCTGTGGCTGTAGTATTATAATCAATTTCAAATAAGTAGCATCAGTACACGAATTGTGGTTTCCTGTTGTATTTATTTTATTGCATTTCCAGAACTTTCTTACATTTCTAGAATATTCTCCAGAGTGAATCCTATCCTGTTACAACAGTACTTCCAAAACTACTCAATATTGATTATTGTATTAGCTAACTTAAACCAGTCATTCCGAATATTTCAATTTCATGTATTAAATGCTATATAACTTGCATAAGGTTATAAATTCTAGTGGCAAGAATATATTTTTTTAATAATAAACGTAAAGCATACTCATGTTAAAAATTTAAAACGATAATGATTATAAACGAATTAGAATAAGATGTACATGTCTCGTAATATATTGCATTCATTTATATTTTGTATTATTAAAGCACTACATTAAAATGAGAGAATAAAAAAAATATCAAGATAAAAAATGTTAAAATCAAGATATTAAATTTAAAATATCAAAATTAAAACTTTAAAATCAGACAGCTAATTAAAACACATTTTATAAGATTTAGGTTTAGGATAAAAAAAACAAATAGGCCTAAAACATTGGTAATTTTATTTCAAACACAAGAACATCAGTTAAACGTTTTTCTTTAGTATCCTAGGTTAGAAAAACAACCAACAAGCAGGAGACATTAAACAAGAACCAGCTAGACATTCTATATCGTATTCTAAATCGTAGATTAAATAAATTGAACGTAACATTAAATTACAATAATTTATTTTTTATATAACGCCAATAAACAATACTTCGTTGTAAAAATATTAATTCTAGAGAAGTTTGCCGTGAGGGCTCCATATTTAGTGCGTACCTAAAAAACTAGGGACCAAGCTTAGTTGAGTAAACGTACAACGTCTCTTTGTGGCGCGTTACTATGGGAGGCCGAATTGAATTTATGTGTGTACTACACATTAATAATTAGCATTGAATAAACTTTAAAACGATACCAAACTTTATTACAATTATCAAAAGCTAATTATTTGACCTTTGATCTCATTTACCATAGAAACAGCATTAAATGGCTTATATCTCTGCAAATATACATTTTTAATATAGTTGCACTGGAAAGAAATGATCTGCGTACAATTACCTATAATTTGATACAAAACATGACCATGCTCTATGCAGTATCTCGGTCATCTTAAAATTCAAAATCGCGTCTCATTAAAAGACCTATAACACTTTTTCCCCAGTGAGGACCGAAGTGGACCGTTTTTTTGTTTGTAAGTGTATATTTTTATTTATTTTTTTAAATAACATTAAAAAACAAGGACGACTCCTAAACGAATTTTAAATACAATGAAATACAAGAAAATAAGCCGAACCGACAATAAAACGCAGAAAAGGCGCACATAATTAGCAGTTACAGGCAGGTTATTGGAATACGGTAATTGAAAATTGAAATAATGTGATTCAAAAATAACGAAGTAGTCAAGGGTACCTAATGTCTAACTAGTTTGCCACTGTCATCAAGGTCTACATACCGGTGAATGAATAAACACTTACCGTGATTCTCGTGTTTTATGGTATCAATATTACGTAATATGCAATGGGTTTCTTTTTAGCTGCAGAGTTTATAAAAAATGCGGTCACCGTGTTTAATTATGCATTTTCCTTTAAATATTTAACAAAATAATGATGTTTCAGTGGTGAAATGCGTATAGTGCTGTTTTATTTTTAACTTAAATGCATTACCAGTTAATTTAATATAATTTACTTTAAAATTAATCCCTAGGTAGTTTAATGTGATAGTCACACGATTCCGGTTATAAGAAATGTATCAAAGACCCTAAAGTCGCAATGCGTGTTCAACTTGCGTAACATACAAAAGGCAAGACTGACAGACAGACAGACAGAGATGCAATGAGTATCTCTGTCTGTCTGTAGAGATGCTTTCCTCGTCTAAAATTAGAAACATAAGAAACCAATTATAGCAGCCCTGAAGAATTTCGTCGTAAGAAGTAACGCTTAATAATAAGACGAAAATCTAACCTTTTTTTCTGCTATGCTGGTACCCGTAGAAGTCAGGTGCGATTTACATTACAGCATGGTTGACTTGCTTCTTAGAAACACGACTGTGTCAGTTATGAATAAGCAGAACACCATTCTGTTTCAATTGTGATTTTAACCAATGAATTGTATCAGTTATAAGGCTTAACTGACCGACATGGATCTCTGGCCATTGTTGTTCATACATATTACATTATATGTATCCACCGCTTACTCAGGTTTGCTTAATATTTTGTCTATATTAGTTAGTGCTAGGTGTTACTTGGTGTGTGAACGCCTGCGTTAGGATTGGTTGGCAAAGTATCTTCCAATGGGTTAGGCCTAGACTACAATTTCTTGCATCATCTAACAAAGCAAATGTAACAATATTTTTATCGTAAAATACATTTATGTTTGTATTTTTTAAAAATCCAAATATGCCTAATGATGTTATTTATATAATAAAAATTAAATAAAATGTGAACATAAGATTAGTTAAGTAGACTGCAATTTTAATTATGGGTTGTGAGCCCTTTCCCGAGTACCAAATTCTCTCACTATTTTGTCGCCCTGTGAATTTTGACAATTGTATTTTTACCAAATTGTTACCACGATGCTGCCAGCTACCAACCGGTAACACATCAAAACTCCTATAATAAACTGTAACCCTGGTAACCGCTGAGCAACACTTTGATACTAGTGTTATCAATTTTATAAATTGTTAATGTAAAAGGAACGAAATCAATGAAATCTAAGTTCTGATTCTGAAATATGTTCCTGAGATCTGATGATATCTGTTTCTGAGATATGATTCTTAAATCTGATTGCCACATACATAGACGAGTAACTATTGAACTGTGTCTAATATTAATGTCGTTTTAATTTTATCGTCAATGACACAATGATGATACACAAACTGTTACACGCGCATAAAAAGGCGCCTGACGAGACGCAAAACGCGTGCGTTCATAGATTGTTAAACATGCCGTCTCTGAGAGTACCAAGGCTGTAACCAAGTACACCAGCTCCAAGTAAAAATGTCTGCTGCAACATTCCTAAACCAAACGGCTCTTTTCAGAGCCACAAACTTATCCAAAAGAAATTAGAGGAAATTATTTTGTCATAAACGTTTGTCTTTATATTGTAACATTACTATACACAACAGTTGGTGTTATTATGGTTAACCACTTAACAAGTAATTTTATGTATCTGTGGCGTCACTGACGTGTGTTAGAGCTAATGGCAGTTAGTTAAACCAGGCTGGCCAAACCTTAATATTTTAACGTTCAGTTTGTAAATTGTTCGAACGTGGTCGTTAAGTTTCATTTAATACAGTACAATACGGTAATTACGGTCATTTAATTTTATCATACTATATTTTGGTATTGCGAAGCGGCCTTTGTTGTTTTCCTTACAGTACGTAGGTAATTCTTTAATGGTTATTGCTTTTACTCATCGATGCAAGTTTAAAACATCTATGTGAATAGCCTACATCAACACGTAAACAATATAGACTTAAATGTCTGTAAACATGCGTGGTTGTGCTAAGTATCTGTTATTTATTTTCCAAGCCCAACGTTATGCTTTTCTGCACGACAGTTACAAATTGCAATTTATAATGGTAAAAACAAGGTAATCAGAAGACCCTCGCGCTGTTTAATGCACGGATATCGCACAACCACGTGACATAGATCTGTGTAATGTACGTTTATCGTACAACCAGAGATTTCTCTATATTTCTACACAATATTACCGAATTTTTACGTTTTTTTTACCATATAAAGATCTCAATTTTAATTTTTGTTGACTCCAACAATATAGAACGCCGGAACTGCCAGCTTCAGATTACGTTCGCCTTCACTTCAAGGGTAAGAAGCATAAGCCTATGTTGAAACACATCCAATGTCTTCTGTATGTATATTAGTGTCATGTCAAATTAAGAAGTTGGAAATTATTTCATACACATGGATATTTATTTCGTCGTCTGGGTCGTAGGAAGCTTGAGGCAGACAATGCAAACGAGGCGTTTTTTTCCTGAAATATGATTTAATAAATATATTCGTCTACGTGCCGCCTGGGCCCCAGCGTCGCCTCGTCTGTTTTTGTATTGTGTTATTATAATTATTCTGCCATCCCCTTCATCAATCCCTTCCCATGTTTGACACTGTTTTTATATATAATACTTCTTTACATTCAATCTTTTTTTTTCAAAAGTAAAATTTCAACGATAATGTTGCAACTCTCGTAACGATGTTGAAATGTCAGCAGCAATTGCATTCGGCGATAACATAAATGCTGGTCCTACGATTATTTTTCTTTCTCAATTGAATGATTGTTAGGTTTTGACAATACATTTTTGAGAATACAATTAATTCCATTTTTGCAGACTATCCGAGCTGCGTCGGCGAAGAAGAGAGTTTGCTTCGAAGCGAAGGCCGTCCATTTGTTTGGATAGGTAAGTGAAGTTGCGTGTGTTGGTGTGTGTGTGTGTGTGACATTTGCACGCACAGCACACTATCAAAAATACGGAAGTAGAGCTGAAGCCAATGTTTGTATTGGCTGTTTAAAGGGCAACTCCATGATTTTAAATTCTATTAAATCTATAGAACGATTAATTTTGACCTAACAGATTAAATTTCACAACATTTGGACAATATAATAATGCTGAAAAACATGTTGGAAAATGAGTCCCAAATCAAAAGTGGGTCTACTACTCAAATTACGTAGTGTTAAAGAATAGGAAAATTTGAAATTTTGAAAAGGCTGTGCTTGAAAACCAAAATCACACTACAAATTTAACATAATTGGAAGATCAGCCAAACTCACATTAGAACAGGTATATTTTTATATACTGTAACTTTTAATGCGGTTTTCAATCACACCCCTCTTAAAACCCATAATTTTTTATTCTTTAGCATTGTGTAATACAAGTTGTAGACCCACTTTTTCGAATTAAGACCTAATTTGGAAAGAGTTTTCCTTCATTATTTCCTTGTCCAAATGCTGTGAAATTTTGTCAGTTAGGTCACAACTAATTGTTCTATAGATGTATTCATACAAATTTCAATCCCGGATTCCCCTTTAACTCACCTTGTTGCAAGAGTGAATTGTGTGTAAGTTGCAGTATTACACTTATTTATAATAATTTAAACAGAGACCTATATACAATTTTTGTAATCTCCATTAACCAATCTGAATTGAAATTACTTTATATTAAACTATCATTAATTCATATTGCTCAAGTTCATAAGTACCATTACTAACATATCATCATGTACTTCTAGATCACTCGTCTACATGCAATCCGCCTAGCGGATTGACCTGTTCAACATTCGGTCTTGATTTCATCTGTACAAACTCCAATGGAGGTGATGGGAGCTCATCTGGTTGCAGTATTGTCGCACTCTGTGCCGCACCCAAATCATCAACACCGATCGAATCTACTCTTGCTAACAACTTCAAAGTTGTAGCGTATAATGTCTATGCACTTGACTATGTTTATGATGTTAGCATGTTGGATTTAGGACCAATAACAATACCCCCACTTTATCAGTACTCTGGTCAGAGAGAGCGAACATGTCGTATACCTCTAGAATTAATACGAAGGCAAGCGGAAGCCGACGTAATGGTATTTGAAGAGCTATTTGTAGGGGGATGCTTTTCAGATCACCTAAACTTTAGAGATTTATTAAAATATTATGGTTTTGATTTTATTACTCCAACTGTTGGCGTTAAAGAAGACCAAGATAATCTGCTGATAGTTGAAAATGGTGGCGTTATCATCGCCTCGCGTTGGCCGATTGTCTATTACGAGGATTACATTTTCACTAACTCTGATCCAACTACGGCTGACGCGTACGCGTCGAAGGGTGTTATGTACGCGTATGTAATGAAATCAGACGATAAACAGACTATCCCGTACCACATATTTGGAACCCATTTGCAGGCAGAGGTTGGTGATAAAAGACAGGCGGTACGTGAATTGCAGGCAACAGAGATTTTTAACTTTATCGATGGGTTTGGGATACCTGCATCCGAAGCAGTCATAATGGCGGGAGATTTCAACGCAGATTTGAACAACTTCCAAGAACATGCAGAGCAAGTTCTTGCAAATATGGGGGCTACTCCTCCAAGGATAGTTGGTCCTTTGCAAACGACATGGGACCCACTTACAAATGAGTTGATTCTTAGTGAAAATCAACCGAACGAACAGTGGTTAGACTATGTTGTGTTGAGTTCATCGCATTTAATTGAAGACGTCAAGGCTAACCTGGTTGCTTTTAAACCTCAAAGTTCAACGTTTGAAATATGTATTAACGCGACAACAGGAAACTACGTGTCTTCAATATCTTCAGATTGTAATGAGCGTCTTAGCATTATGAATTTATCAGATCACTTTGCCGTTGTCGGTTCATTTATTTTCCCCGAAAAGCCAAAGAAGAATTTAAAGAAGAAAAAAGTATGTAAAAACCGGAGATTCCAAAGATAATTCTTTTCAGAAATTACAGTTGTTTAAATGTAAATATATTATATTTGAATAATCATTAAGGTCGCCACATTACGTGAGTGTACGTTATATAGTCAAAAACTCAGCTTATTCTACCAATAGCTAGGCTAAGATTACGTCAGTTGATCAAACAAGTGGACCACTGTAAGTATTAAGTCTTTCATTTTAGTTACGTATTCTATGAAGAATGTCCGTTGATCAAAATATTGCCTAATGCTAGTGATGAAGAAGCAATTACTTGTAAGTTATAATAATACATTGCCAGGTAGTTGTGGCGTATAAATTTGAAATTAAAGCAACAGTTTTTGAATTGATTTTTTCAATAACTGTTGTCAATATGGTAAGTAAAAATAAGATAGCAATCCATATGTAGTTCATGCAAAATCGGCTTTTCCAATTAATGCTGCCACTTTCTGTAGTTTATTTTGTAACATTATTATTTTCAGTTTGTTGATACTACAATACATATCGCAGACAGGATTATGTGGCTTAGGCCTATTTCTAGTTCTAAAATTATTTTCTTATTGGAAATTAATTGGTCTTCAACCAATTTCAAATTATTTTATTTCAGTTTCTTTTCATAAGGTCTAAAAAATCGTGTGATTTCCAAGCACGATCGACCACTTTTAATTTCAACAATAGAAAATACATTTATCCCGACAATTCGATGAATTACATAACGTTATGCAGAGTGGTAAGAAATGCAAGGGTTTTCACAAATCATACTATTAATCAAAACAATTTAATTACAAAAAGCACAGTTAAACACCGTAGGTTTATAAAGAATATTCCGACTCATCCAAAATGTCAATGTCGTCCATGGGGAACCTAGCATTTTATTATTTTGTAGAACTAATATTGAATGTTTAATTCGTGTTTTATAATAAGTGCTTATTCTGGTATAAACAATTTTAAATTAAAAAATCGAAATTTTTTTACTCACTCGTATCTTTCTATAAACAGAGAAGAAAAAGTCTTCATTACATGACTTTAAAAAATTGTATTAAATACAGGCCTAAGTGGCCGATGAGGTGTATAAACATCACGATCTGTGTTTTTAGTATTCTTTACTTGTAGCTCCTCTTCTTGTTAATGTTGTTGTTGGTGGTGTTGTTGTTGAGATCACAGCTTTAACCTGACCTGCATAAACTTTTGTGCACGTAAATTAGAGATCATTTCCAAAAAAAACATTCATTGCCCTTTTTTTCTAGTTGTAGATCCACAAAACAAAAACGTGTTTCATCAAATACTGTGGAATACATCTACAAAAACACCAATAGCTGTGTGACGCAGTCACAATAACTTTTGAACGACACGAGATACCCTCACAAAAATGTTCATGATCAACTTAAGAGGTAAATATCTCAGACGAGTTCGAAAATGGGTACCCCATTTCAAACAGCGTATCCTTCTTGGATTTAAAAAAAAACACATTTGGCCACAACTCCCATACCAAAGCTTGAAAGTATAATTTGGAATTTACACCCCTTAGTTTACCCACCCGACGACTTCGAATTTGGGCACCCATATCAAATGGCTCGGTCGCCATCATGGATTTGTCAAAACATATTTTGGGCACAGCTACTCCCATAACAAAACTTGAAACTTCCTCAAGTTCAAAATTTACACTCCCTACCTTACCCTGATGCAGTGGCGGCGGCGGTCCTGGGGTTGGAGGGGTGGGGGACGTGATATTGCAGACTATTATTTGCGTGTTTTAGGCGAAAATTCCCTCTAAAGCACGGCTCAATGCCTACCTGTCGGAGGCATGGTAGTGATGTCGGAGAATTTATGGTGCCACCACTGCTGTCCCGACCGGCCGGACGTGCAATGCTGTTAAGCTCTAGTTAAAATTGTTCCATGTCTTTTTCAATTTACATAACAAAAGCACTACAAAACTCACACGAAGCAGAAACTGATTTGTATACAAACCATTGAGAAAACCCACAGAGGGTTCTACGGTAGAGATGGTGATCTAGATGGTATACAGGCCTACTATGAAATACTGCATGACTTTTACTAACCCGGCGAGAAAAGCAGGCCCGGCGAAAGCATACAATGTTGAAAAGTGCACATATTATATTAAATTGTTTTGATTTGTTTTTTTACATTTTTCAAAAAGTGGTCCGACAAACACCTGGCCAGCCCGACTGCTTTCGCCGGCCTTAATTTTTTTTTTAAATTTTAAAACATTAAGCCCTTAAGGTGACGTTTCATTTACAACTCGAAAAATATTGATGGTGTCATTGTAATGGCGGTTTATTTGGTTAAAGGTTAAGACCCCTCCCCTCTATATCCGCCACTTACCGGAATTATACTGTATATAACTGAAAATGTTCATCAGGTTTAAGACACGATGGTAGGAATTTTAATTTTGATAAACCAAAAAAAACTAACTGACCCGACTGACAGTTTCATCCTCCCTCAACGGATGTGGTCTTCAGAGTGACGGCTTTGTTAAGAAATGCCCCACCGGTAGGTGGCGGTAGTTAATGCTTTTTCAAGATGCAGATATACAATGGACATGAAACAAGAATGGAATAAAATGGAAAAACAGAAGGATAAGAAGAAAAACAATAAGAGAAATAACATTAAGGCAAGCCATGTTTGTTATCCCATATCTAGTCCACCTGAGAGGGTATTAAAACTATTTCAAAATGTGGGCGTCAGTAATGAGCTATGATACTGTACCCCATTCACCATTTCAGGGAAATGCTAGTAAGACCCAAATACCATGTGGAGAGAAGGCCACGACAAAATACCATACGGGAGCTGTAATTTTACATACATTGGTGAGACTGGAAGAATGCTCGTGGACAAGATTGAAAAATACCAGAAGGAAACAGAACAAATACAACGAAGAAAGAATTATACTCGCAGTCTCGCAAAGACTCCAAATCAGAAATCAGCCACCATAGCTAAAAAAATGTTGAAATTTCTGTTGATAATAAATTAATAAAATATTGGAATATAAACGGAAGTCAGCTCTGAAAAGTAGAATTAATATAGACTAGGATTATTGCAAACAAAGAAAAAAATACTCAATTTACATTGGATCTAATTAAGCAGGCGTGTGTCTTTTCGGACGTAAAATATTCACAAAAATTGACAGGAACCACAACAAACAGGATACACACAACAGACCGCCAGAATCTCCAAGAAATCCCTGGAAAAATAAAAAGAACATACAAAGAATAATTATGTCTCATAATAGTCGGAGACGGTCACCAACTCCGAGAAGGTAGTACTATGACCCCATGCTATAATCGTTTCGGGTCATTAAAAGAGAATAGTTGCACTATTCAGTTCATAGTTTTTCAGCAGGCAACGTTTATTCAAAAGTAGGTGTGTCACGAATAGATTTTGGAATACACAATTAGATGAAACAAAATTATAAAAATAAAACTTACAGCTAAGTTTTTTTTTTCTCATTTGAGAAAACATAAAAATATATATCAACTAATTAATTATCAATCGAGGGACTACCTTTTTACTTTTTACTGTAATAAACGTCGAGGGTCAATCACGCCACATACTACCAAAATGTACTGTTGAATTAGCGATTACTGTAAGTGGTGTTTTATCCGAGATTTCCGATGGGTGTAGGTATTGCTAATCTTGGTGCTGCGTGAATCCTGCTTATAAATTAGGTGTGGCAATGTCAATGTTTTAACAAGCAGTACCCGAACCAAGGCTGTTTCTTTATTTAACTTTGGCATGAAGTATGTACTGTTTTCTTCATCATTCCTTGTGCCGTCTTCGAGTCAAATGTTGCCCACCATGGTTCTCCATCTCTCATAATTGGCAGCTTTTATTTGTGCATCTGTATAGTGCATATTTCATGTCACGTTTTGATGTCAACCCCCCATTCTCATCTTTTCCACCTCTTTTGGCGTGTTCCTTTTGTATAGCTTTCTATTATTATGCTAGGGATGGTTCCCTACTACTATTACACTCATCATTTTGATGGTTCACTCAAAATAATAATTAACAAAAGAAATGTTAAAAACCTCAATGAAAAATATATAAGTTATGTTTAATGTATATTTTATTTCAAACATCGAAGCAAACATAGCACTATCGCTGCTGAGATGTTGAATCGTTGTATTAATATTTTATTCAATTCAATCATTTGCATTTCTAATTACACGGTGTTTAAAATGTTTTAATTGAGACGGGCTATTGTGTAAACTAATTTAATGTTCTATTTCCTGTAACATAATCAATATGGGATATACAACAGTCTTAAAATAATAATAATAATAATAATAATATAAAATGGTCACCACAATGGTAAATAGATATCAGACACACCACGTTTAAAACAGAACGTTTGAGTTTATCGACGTTTCAATCAATGTACTTCGAGCATATTCAGGAGTCTTCAGGAATAAGAGTGCTGCTAATACAGCAAGTAGAGAAGTCGATGCTTTATTATTAAAACATCGAAGAAATGCTCAGTTAGTGGTCGAAAAACAGACTTACTGAGATGAAAACAAAGATCAATAAATATATCAGAGTAACTCAACATAGGCATATATTCTAAACTAATGATTAGAAATATACATGTTGCTACCAAGGCAATTCAACAGAAGGACGCTGTTCTTTGCCGTGGAACATAGCGCGAGCGTACAGCCCTTTGATCCATAACTCTTGTACCGACAATTTTTGCACTATCGACATGCAGGTAAAGCGCATTCACAAGAAGCAAGACTGCATAGCAAAACTAAACATCTATCAGCTTTTAATCGTAGACTGAATAGTAGATATGATAGTCGACATAGTACGTATAAACTGCAATGCTCGAAGTGCGGTTTGACGAATCATGAAACAAGAAACTGTTTCCACAAAGACCCGATATATTGTGTTTCTTGCCACGAATATGGCCATAAATCATACTTATGTCGCCTTCATCCTAACCAATCAAAATAGGAAAAGGCCAGCAATGTAGATCAAATCAAGCTATCAAATAAGTACAACTTTCTCATTGACTATGTTAAATCAGAGGAGAACAAAAATGACGAACAAGAAAGGAAAGAAGAAACTGTTATTAATGTAAATAAAAAACATCGTCATCGCAGAGGAGGAATGAATAGGAAAACTAAAACAAGTCAACAAAGTAAATCTAACTTGAATATATGTTTTAATAATATTAATCACTTAAGTAAATCTAAACTATACGAAATTGAAAAGTTTTTATAT
>JAOTQE010074231.1:0-16524 GCA_025631205.1 Nesometra sesokonis
TCAGAACATAAAATATACAATTATCTAACTAATATATAAAAATTGCAGTTGAAAAGTTTGTTAAACCTGTTTTATTCAGATTTTAATTCGACGCGAATATTTATGAATTTTTTCGTTGCGCACAGCGTAGTAAATAGTGGATATATAGCGGTCCGGCGTGATTTGAATTTTATCGTTATTTTTTAAACTTTTTTATAACGATTCAAAACGCCGTTTCAAAGTGGCGATTTTGGAATAACGATCGACAGGAAAACAGGCTTAAGGTGTCAACATAATGTGATATCATTTCTGTGCTAACTCATACCAAAATATATTAAACAACTCTGTTGATAAACCACACATATATATATATTTCTACCAAATGTCATCTCATTTTAGTTTGCTTCTTGCATTTTCAGGCCAACATAAAGTGACCTTAAAACTTTACTAATGTTTTTGTTGTTGCAACCATGACTTTGAAATCGTCGGAGGTGCATGGACACAAAAAGTAGATTCCAAAAAATATTCATTACCCTTTTTTCAAGTTACACCCAGGGTGTCCACTAAACCCACAAACCAAAACGCATTTCACCAGGGAACACAAAAAAAGAACTCAAAAATACACAGGAAATATCACATGCTTTAGAGGCGTGGTCGGTTAAGACAGACTAATAAGGCCGTTCTAATGAGGGAAAGGTTGTGAGTTACAATAATAATAATCTTGTTCAATTTAAAATCTGTTTATTCTTTTGCAATCTTAGAAAAAAATTAGTGTGTATGAATGAAAATTCTAAATATTTAAAATGGTTCTTCGCTAATTTTCTCTACCTTGTCAAAACTATAAAAAATATCTTAGAATTTTAATGTGATGTATCCCAATAGAGTAATTAATGGAAGACGACTTCTACATCTAAAAATTGCAGTGATAGGGATTGTACTTTACTTTTCAGTATTAAAAATCATTGTAAACATTTCAAAATGTTCATTGTCACAGGTCAGTCAGCACTTACCCCATCCTTGTGGTAAAGGTCCTAGAGGGTCACTGGAATCTACAACACCCTAAATACAAAAAAAAATTAAATACATTTTAAATACTGTACAAAATTGTCATTTAAAAAATTTGTATCAACATTTATTGTCCGTTTTCATCTCTTTGCATATGACAATAAACAGCATCAATCTAATCAAATGTATAAAGAAAACCTAAAAGGGCAAAAAAAAATGATCAAGCAAAAAAAAAATCAATAGGCAGCAAAACTGACTGAGCAACCATGCTGATGACCTACCGGTAAATACAGCCGTGATTGCAATTGTTGTACAGCTGGGTTCTGCAACCGCTGGTGCTGCATCTGCCATTCCTGGAACGATCTTACTGAATCGTTTGTTGGTCGCTGCCACGTCGTAGAGCGAGTGTTATGATCAACGTAGTAGATACGTCCTTGAGGATCGTGCCGCCTTTCCCACCTGAAAAGGGAAATGAAAGGTGATTCAGTGTGTATCTAATGCAGGTAACTCTCCTAAAACTAAAATCCTTTGAGCCACCCATTTGCAGCAATGGATCCAGCCCTTCGAAAAAATGACTGTTAACATGGTAGATACTGGTAGGGCCAAGGTAGATATAGATAATTTACAGGGTTATCCCTATAAAAAATCACCATCCACTACTCTTGCTGCCATCTACCACATAAACACATTATTATCCAATTACAACCCAAAACCATAAATGCCTTTTAACTGATCTAATTAGAACAGACAGACAACCAATTAGCTATTGACCTTAAGGTAATTATACTACCTAGTTACTAGGTAGTTCTCTGTAGTTCTAGGTAGATCTTCTTAACTTGGTCGACCTTCGAAATGGAGGGTGTTATTTTTTCAAAGGGAGGGATTCACATTGTTGGTTGCCTGTAACAGCATGGCCTGCTATTCAGTGGCGCAAATTCGATAGATCAACTATTGAATGGTCCAGCCAGGGGACAAATCAACAGTATGAATTTGACTTGAGTAAAAACAAAAAAATTAATTTGTTGCCATATTTTACATCATTTTGGCAAGATTTGTCACCTTATGCAACATTTTTTTTACAGACATTAATCTTGTATTTTACTGGTAGTGGCCCTGTTAGTGATGGCCCTTAAACTGTTTTGCCATAGCAACTGTCCGCCATGGGACACACAGCATAATTATGAAACGAAACAAATAAATCATGCAATTGATGAAAAATGTTCCTCATGTGCCAACAGAAACATAGTGTAAATTTAGGACAGTTGAACCTCCCGTAAGTGGACACCCTCTGGTCCGGGAAAAGTGTCCGCTTACGGGAGGTGTCCGCTTAATTTCCGTCGATAGAGGGCCAGAGTTGTAAAACAAAAAATGTATCACATTTCACGGCTTTCTCAGCACAAATGGCCTCTCAAATTTCTAGACCCCGCATTCTAGAACATTAGTAAACCGAGCATTGGAGTAAAGACTATACTTACCCATGTGGAAGTGGCTGTGGTCTTTCCCATGTAGTAGTATGAGCATTATGATCCACGTAATAGGCTCTTCCTTGCTGGTCAGTGCGTCTTTCCCACCTTTAACAAAATTCACAAAATACAGTTAAAACATAACAACCTATATCTGATGATGGTAAATTGAACATTAAGCCTTGATGATCTCATGGGTACAATGCTGACCCTTATAGTGTGATGTCATAGGTTCGAATCTAAATTTTGCTTGAAAGTAAAATTGAAAACGTTACCATCTTATTCTTAAACTACTTCACAGCTTATTTTCAGTATAATTTTCTAGGATTTAAGTCTGGCATGAAAAAAAAATAGACAGGTTATTTTAAAGGATACATCCAATTTATATAACATATTGTCAGTAATTATTAGACGTACCCTGGTGGAAGAGCGTCGGCTGCATTACTCTGTGCATTGACAGTATCAGATGGAGGTGCCGGCACTGACGGTGCAGTTGTAGTTGTGGCGCCTGATGGAGCTGGAGGTAATGCTGCAAAGAGAATTATAAGGATGATTTTTTTGTTAAATAACAGCGAGCTTTCTTATAACTTAAAGAATCTCTAAGAACATAAAAGTCCATAGATTTATTATTACGGCTAGATGGTGAACTTTAAACTGCAGAATTTCAGTCCCATGTAGGCGCCTACTATTTTGATTTATTCAGCCTTTGCCACAAACATGTAACTTACATATAATTAACTGTTTTAAAATTATTGCATTTTTAACATTGTTTTGTCATACAAATTATTTACATATGTTACACATATTTTATGTTGTCAGTGTCTTTAGATTTTGATTAAATTTACTTTCATTTATTGATAAATTTGAAACTTCTATGAAAGAATGTGCGTGCACAATTTCGACATAGCAACAGGGTTAAAACGTAACGCAATTTGACTGGTTGGATTCCAGAATAGTTGGCGCTTACATGGAACTGCACTTGGGGCTATGTATTCTGTGGAAGTTCACCATCTAGCCACAAAATAATATATCTATGGAAGAGTCACACAAATTGGAAACTGACATATTTGAACTACAATAAAATTACTAACATAAGCTTTACAATGATGAAAACAACATTAACTTTGAATGATTCTAATGAAAGATTAGTAAAACTATGTTTTGACTGAATTGGCTTAGACAGCATGAACTATGTTGTTGGAGATGTCCAGAGGACTGTTTTCATTTTTTTATTTTGCATCCAGCAAAATTACATTGGAGCTTAAAGTAATACTAGACACTTTATGGAATCTCATTGTTAGCATGAAAGTCATTAATCTAGGTTTTTTTTTTTATTATATACTGCCACAATTATGTATTGTCAGATATGTATTGTCAATATCATTTTTTTTGTTTTCCAACTTACTAACATTAATGGTATATTACTGGTCTTAATTTGCTGTTTATCTTGTGGTGGCTCTCATGCTAGTGGCTCACGATTGCCTTAATGAGAGTCTCCAAACCTATATGAGTCTTTATAATTGATTGTAATAAAAACTTGTTAATTGTTGAATACAAACTTCTGAGTTCTGAGTATCTATGAATAAAATTTAATTTGGTGAAAACTGTAAAAAATACATTCAAAAGAACTGAACATCAGAAAAAAATTGGTACCACAAATGTCACATAATGTTGTGACATCATCAAAGTGAAATTCTAAAACAAAAGTAGTTTCTAATACAATCAACTCTCCCAATACTGACCATCCCAAAAACCAAATTTCACATTAAACCAGACCTTTTCAAAAAACATGAAACTAATGCAAACACAAGTATACTTAAAACTCTCTAAACTGAATTCCCTGGAAAATGAAACTAAATGGAAATCTAAAGGGGGTTCAGTTTTGGAAATTTAGACTACATGAGAAAACTTGGACACAATGGTGATTTTATACCATAGATTTATTATTTACAGCTAGATGATGAACTTACCACTGTAGAATTACAGGCCCATGTAGGCACCTACTATTTTGATTTCGTCAGCCTTTGTCACAAACATGTAAGTTAAATAATAATAACTGTTTTACAATTATTGTACTTTTAACATTCCTTTGTCATACAAATTATTTACGTATGCCACATATATTTTATTTTGTCAATGTCTTTATATTTGGATTAAATTTACTTCTATTTATTGATAAATTTGAAACTTTTATGAAGATTGGGGTGCAATTTCAACATAGCAACAGTGTTAATTAGAACGTAACATGATTTGATTGGTTGGATTCCGGAATAGTAGACACGCTTACATGGAACTGCACTTTGGGGCTATGTATTTTGCAGAAGTTCACCACCTAGTCGTAAATAACAAATCTATGTTTTATAGAGATTCCTGATGTAATAAAAATACAGGTTTATTAATACAACTGCACTTACATCTAGAAGTAGGGGCTGGGACGGGGGCTGGTGCTGTAGTACGACTTGGTGGAGGCGGAGGATTTCTGATTGGTGGATTTGGTGCACCCCTGTTATTTGGCCTTGTTGATGATGGTGAGTCATTTGATTGACCTCGTGCCTCTTGTGAGCTGGCCGTTGTTCCTGTGATCAGTGGATGAATGGGTCTTGGGCTTCCTCGACTAATGTCACCATTACCTTCAAATTACACAAAATAAAATCATTTTAATATAATATTTTATAATCATAAATGACAAGTATATTTGTTGATGGATGCGTCTCATACTGCTTACAGAAGTGAGTCACAGCTTTTATTCAAAGAAATCTATTTCTCTTTGAGGGTTGGAGAGGTTTATTAATGGGCTAGGGGTTTTTCTCAAATTACTGTTGGGTTAAACCCGATTAGTGCTAAACAAAAAAAAAATCTACTTCAGCAATTTGGCTAAGACTTAAAATAACCAACAATTTCATAAATAAATTTGGCTTTAGTCAATATGGGTCCTCTTCCTTATTTGACAGAGTAACTTGAGTCAGAGCAAAATCAGTAGGTCGTATACTGTCTTCCAAGCAAATAAGCAAATGTGTGTGCGTGTGTTTTTAATGGTTTTATCGTAACCGTTTATTTTAATTTGAATGTGTAATTTTGTATTTTAATGTTTTTCTTGGCTGATTGTCCAGAGTGTCCACAATTCAGCCTATGAATGCTTAGAAACTCTGTGGCCTTTTGCTGTTTTTTTTAATTGTATTTTAATTGTGAAATTTGAATTTGAAAAAAAATACCGCAATATAAACAATAGTAGTGTCTTTATCCAAAATTGCTTAAAATAATGTAAGGTGACTGCTGGTTATTTGAGGATGGGAGTGGAAGGATTCAAGTAAGTGAAGACTTACCATTTTGTAATGGTTGCCTAAATGGGGCTAGATCCGACTCCTCCACATTCAGTTGAATGAAATGTAACTCAAGTTCTGATCTTGCTCTGCTGTCAGATTTTCCTTCTGGTTTTAACTGCAGCTTGTATTTTAAATTTTTAACTACACAAAATTGAAAAGAAAAAAACCTATTAATAAGAATTACAGGATATCATTTTTAAACTAAAAGTTAATTGGGACTAAAAAATATATGTTCGCCAGACCATAAGATAAAACAACATTTTTGTTTTAATTATTGTAATTAAGGCCATAAAAAATTTGTACCAATACTGTTGCAGAAAATACTGAATGAGAGCTATATCCAATAAACTTCTTTTATGAAACATTCTGAAATAAAATTAAATTAGCATTAGTGTTTCTGCAATTTTTTCATCTTTACACGTACAAAACTCAATATAAACCATTACTAATATTGTCTACCTAGTTTTTTTAACACTTGATACTCAAAGTGTATCATATTATTTTATATACCGATTAAAGAAGTAGCTAAAAATAGCGTTTCTTTTTTTACTGATAGATTGACTAATCAGCATGCCCATTTTATGCATGATTGATTACACACACAACAGTCATACTATAGTATAGGGAGCTGGCTAGTACAAAGACAACTGCAAACTAAGTATGACTAAACAGTATAGTTGAGTCAAAAATGCACTATGGCCCAATTTGACGGCATGATTAAGGGTCTTATCTCCGCATAATTCTCAATGTGAACGTTCAAGTACAGGGAGATCAAGGAAATAACTGCCTATATTGTTTTCTTGACTATTAACTAAATCCACTTCATAGTGGGTCATAGATGTAATTATTCTTGGCAGAAGTGGATGAGGCCCTCAACATAGAAACTTTTCTCCCACCAACCCTAAAGCTTATTTTAAATCTTTTCTCCCAGTCTAATTTCAACCTGCCACCCACCCCACACGGTGACACCTCTGGAAAAGGTCACTTTTTAATAATTTTACCACCAACATTAAATGGTTGCCACTCATTCTTTTATTTTTCTAGCTACATCCAGGGTGGCCAAAAATGGTTATGCTTCCTGTTTTATCACACTAGGGATTATAAAATATAGTCATAACTTATGAATGAAAGCAATTATGGTTAGAAGAGACCATTCATCGGATGTCACATCCAGCCAAAGTTCAATAAGAACAGGGCTTAAGTTGAAGATGCTAAACTTTAAGAATGGCATTTAGCTCAGTCGGCTAAACTGGTGGTAAACACTGTGTTAATGAAATCATTTGCCAGACTATTCACTTTTTTCTTCAAATTTGCTTCAACATTTTGAGAAGCGAAAGAATGCGCAGCCAATCAGAGCACTAGAATAAACTTGACATGCCCATACCCATTGAACTGAATCAGTGAACTTACAGTCAGTATAGAAGTGTACATTAAAATATGATATAAACAACATTATTTATTTCTTTTCTTATTTACAACTATATGAAATGTAAATTATATAAATTTGCATTGTAATCTATATTGTCTTTAGTATATTAAAGTGTCTATATTATTTTGCAAATACAAATTGTTAGAATTTGCGAGTAAAATTTCCCGAAAAATATTTTTGAAAAAAAATGTTCGTGAGAATAAATTCGCAGGTGTACAAATGTTTGATTTTTGTATGTGCGAATAAATTTGTCTAGTGAAAAACGACCTTTATGTGCTAAACCATTGAGACTCATTGGTCTCTGGTTCAAGTACATGGTAAATTTCCATGTGTTTTGGCTGGACATTAAAGGCGGCAGTACACTGCCTCTACAAAAAAGAGTAGACGAGTGTCTTTTGGTGTACTATCCAATCACCACCAGATGATGGACCTTCATAGGCTATTCTTGGTGTCTCACAAGACCGAATATATCAAATAAAAAGTATCAACCCAGGTCCATATGGCATTGCCATACTTGTTTACATAGAAATGTGATACTTACTATTGCCATTGTGTTGAAGTAGTAGTGGTAGGATATCCAATGTCCCAGTAAAGGATAGACTGTCACTTTTAAGCAGGTGATGGCTGAACACCTTGAAATTTAACTTAGTTTTGAGCTCAATGAGCCTGTAATAAATAATAATGATCATGTAATGAATTGGTAATGTTATGTTAGGTTAAACATGAAACGATTCACTTCCACAAATAAATAAAAAAAATATGCCTATTTATTTTGAGGGAGGGTAAACTTATTTGAATAGCCCCATTTGGGCTCTTATATATTTTAAAAGAGACAAATGTATGATATGAAAATAATATTTAAACATTTAATAGCTACCCTTTATATTATAAAAGTAATTAAAGTATAACAGTAAATCAGATTTAGGGATGGAATTGGTGATACTAGGATGTCATTTTGAAAAAGAATAGGAGCTGGAAATTAACTATACTGTAGTTGGAAAGATTCAGTTCTGAGGGGGTGGGGAGGGTGTATCCCCTTTACCTAAAAAAAGTATATAACTCCATTTAAATCATTGTTGAACTTTTTTTATATTCTTGACAACACCCACAGGGACTGACTGTTAACTATACTGGCCATAGATACTTCTTACGGATTGAAATGTTGGAACTTAGGATGGGGTCAGCTTTGCTTCTGAAAACAAATATAGGCCTATAAATTCTACAGATGTCATTTAAATTTAGTCACTGCAAGTTTAAAAAAATTACACCATTGTGATAGGTGATAGGAAATGAGAAAGATTCTAACATATAATCAGGGGTTTTGTTAATAGCAGGTAACCGGTAAAAATTGCCGTCTGTTGGCGGACTTTATCTGAATATGGGTGGAAAGGGGTGGATTCTGTAAATCGTTTTCGAAGTTACCTGCTGTGAAATATTTCTTGCCGCCTTAAGTGAAAATTAACAAAACCCCTAATTCTTGTTTCAACCATTCACAGTGCCTGCAAAGATATCTTTTTACCACTAGCTGACATATGGCTTCTTCAAACAGGTAAACAAATATTTTGTTGTTTACAATGATGCTTGGAATTTAGTTACAGACATACTGTACTGTAGCAACATGAGTTGTTGCCAGGATCGGATCATTTTAGTGCTGTGTAGAAAGTTGGAGTGTCTACAATTATTATTTTTATTAGGATCAAGGTTAATTCCATGCTAGTTGACTAGTACCTTTTGCCTCATTCGCACTGGATTTTTTTTTTTATTTGTTATTTTTCAGTAACAGACTTGCTGGTTAGATTGACAAAAAGAAGTACCGTACGGACAGCTTAGGAAAACCTCACTCTAAACTAATCTGGTCTGCCGGTTAGTTTTCTGCAGTAAAATCTGCCCATTAAAACTTACCGAGCTAGTTTAACCAACCTAAAAAGTCCAATGTGGACAGCACAACTCGAGAAAACTTTTCGAGTCATATTACAGAATGGCCATCATTGGCAACTTGGGTAAATTGGGTTAGTTGTGACCCTGAATAACATAGTGTATTTTACAAATTTTACCAGAACTTGGGATAAAAATAACCATGAAAACTAAGTCAAGTGTAAATAATGGCAAGATTTAATGGTCTTAGTAAAATATTCTTTTTAAATCCAGTGCGACTGAGGCTATAATACCGAAAGTATATTTCAACAGATTTATGGCTAAAAAATATGGCAATAGCCACACACTGTGGTTTGGGTACTGGATTTGAGATTTTTCTTTTGGCTAATTTATTTTTTTTCCTCCCCTTTACAGTGTATAGAGATAGAGTATTTTGAGTTTTAAGAGATATGCATTTAACATTTAAAATAATTTAAAATTAATTTGAAATATTTTTTAGGTGTTCAAACATATGAATTCCACATTTAACTTACACTGTAAAATTCTCCTTCCATTCTGGGTTCCACGACTTCTTGTTAATTTCTGTTTTACGACAGCTGCTACTTTTTGAATCAACTGTAAATGCCACGTATACGTCAGGCTTGCTATTGAATAGGCTGCCACTACCTTCTTTTAATTTAGCTGAATGAACTGAAAAAGGCAACAAATATAATTAGTAAGGTCCTAAGTAAATGATTATGAATGTTTTTCCATTTCGGAAGTTCAGTCCTGTTCTCCATAAAACTCTAACAAATTGTAGCAACTGTTAAAATTAAATTATAAACAATGAACAATACACTATAAACAATATTTACTAAATTATTACATTTTATCTGAATTTCTAACATAAAACAAGTTGCTGGGTGTAATCGAAAACAATCAACAGATATAGCTAGTTAATTTTATGACCTTTTCAATGGTAGGTTCAATAATAACTTGATATACAGTACAGCTAAACTTGCCTAAGTCCCTTCTCACATCACATGGTAGGTTCAATAATAACTTGGTATACAGTACAGCTAAACTTGCCCAAGTCCCTTCTTACATCACATGGAAGGTTCAATAATAACTTGGTAACAGTACAGCTAAATTTGCCCAAGTCCCTTCTCACATCACATGGTAGGTTCAACAATAGCTTGGTATACAGTACAACTAAACTTGCCTAAGTCCCTCTCACATCATATGGTAGGTTCAATAAATAACTTGGTATACAGTACAGCTAAACTTGCCTACAGTAAGTCAATTTTGCCTACGTAAAATATATTTTTCATGCTGGATTGATGTGTTTTCCATTAATTAACAATCTCTAAGTTGAATTTGTTCTAAGTCAATTTTGTTTTCATTTTTTTTCAATGCCACTGTCGATTTGACACAGGCAAGTTCGACTGTAAATGCTAGACGATGCCTACAAAAATCTTTGTTATCCAATTTTGAAAATTTGGTCGATCTGAGTGCAATTACAGCTTGGCAAACAAAAATGTTTCAATTTTGTATAAACATTGTTACCTGCATCTTTTATGTCATTTCATTACAGTGAGTAGGAAGTTTTAAGGACATGTCAAACACTCAAAGACAAAACTAGGACTGTCTACAATTACATTAAAACACTGTGTTCATTTCCTGTGTGGCTTTAGGAAAATGGCATAAAATCTCAAATGACCATCTTCAAAATACTGTAAGTGATAAATCTCAAATGATGGGTAGATTTAATTAAAAAAAAATAAATAAACAGGGTCACATTGTATTTTTAAAATCCTGATGAGAAGCTAATTTTGTATGCCCTTAGAATTGATCCTTTTTAAACTGATGATCATTTCCTTTACATGTTTAATCCACCCACCTAAAGTGTTAAACCCTCTTTATTGATGATTTTTTTGCTTGTCGTTTTTGTTTAGGGAGAGGGAGAATCAAGTTAAATAATTGAAAGATATTCACAACTGTCTACTACTATGTTTTGCAATAGTTGTTTTTCAAAAGTTATTTACAGAGACATTAAATTATAATACTCTTTGTTGTTAATATTAATAACTATTTTGTTTATCTTGTTGTTTAAAACATACATGAAATGGTTATTAAAAATCTGTAAAAACCGCATATGTTGTACAAACTAAATATGGATATATAATTATATGAAAGATAACAACATATTTTATCAACATAGCAACTATTTATAAGTATTCATAAAACAAAAAAAAACTTTGACAACATTCTGAATTTCTATTTACACGACCGCTGGTTTTCAAACTTCTGAGACAAGAGGTGCACGTAGTTCAATCAAAACATACCGTCTGACCTCGCGAGCGAGAAAATTTTCATCCAATCCTAAATTGTAACGTTCCTTTCCTGGTGATGACAAAATAATAAAAAAACAATGGAAATGTTATTTGGTAGGCCAAATGTCACTAGCCCTTAAACAAAGCCCATATCATGCACCATGGTATTCATATGATCTCCATAGAACGAAGATAGAACGCCGACGTTTAGAACGAAAGTGGTCTAGATCTGGACTATTGGTAGATAAACAGCTGTATCATGACCAATGTAGCAAATATAACAAACGAAGATTACAAAAACAAAATTACAGGATGTGATCAACGCAAACTGTTTCGAGTCTTGGATCAATTAGCATCGGCTAACACCTCATCCCCTCTTCCTTCTTATGATAATCCCAAAATACTTGCTGACATGTTCTCTAATTTTTTCAAGTTAAAAATTGAGAAGTATTGCAGTACATTTTCAACCAATACTCCTCTACTGTATCTGTAAACATCAGCATCTGAGTCTTGCACAAGTGATTTTTCTCATTTTGTTACTGTGCCAGAAGAAGGAATTCTCAAGCTTACAGAGTCATCTTCAATTACCTTTTGCTCACTGGACCCACTCCCATTGAAATTGTTTAAGGCATGCCTTCCTGTTCTCATACAATATATTGCTAAAGTTGTTAATAATTCCTTGAGTTCACATGTATTTCCATCTTTGCTGCCTGCATATACCCTTGATAAAAAAAAAACCGTCATTGGATGGTGAAGTACTCTCTAATTTTCGACCTATCCAATCTAGCATTTCTTGGTAAGGTCATTGAAAGGGTGGCATTAAATCAGCTCCAATCATATCTTATACCATGGTTTATTTGCTTCCAGACAGTCAGCCTATCGATCAAACCATAGTGTTGAATCCACACTTCTGTATGTGCAGAATGATATTCAGGTTACACATGATAGTCATAATGAGGTTTTAATGGTCCTTTTAGATTTCAGTGCTGCATCAACCTCAAGCAGTTACTACACTGTCTATCTTCCCATTATGGTATCACTGGTATCGCCCATCAATGATTGTTTCTTATCTAAATGATAGGTCACAGTCAGTTGCAATCAAGGGTGTACTGGCAAATCCCACTTCACTTACATCTGGTGTTTCACAGGGGCCAGTTGTTGGACCGCTCCTGTTTATTTTATTCACAGCTCCGCTGCTTGATATCATCGCTTCATATGATGTGGAGTGTATGGCATATGCTGTTGATACACAGCTCTATGTTGTTTTTGATCCAGATCACTGTGAAGCTGCTGTATGTAAACTTGAATGGTGCATAGCTGAAGTTCGATCTTGGTGTTAGTCAAATAAACTTATAATGAATGATGCAAAAACGGAACTCATTCAATTTTCATTTCGTTTCAAGCCTGCCAACTGGACTCCCTCCATTAAAATAGGTGATGCGTTTATTGAACCATTTTCGTCCTGTGTAGGAATCTTGGAGTTTTGATGGACTCATCCCTTAGTATGGCCAATCAGGTACAAAACACTGTAAATCCGGGTTTCAATCAATTCACAGAATCTGGAGTATCCGGATGTAACTAGAACCAAGATCAACTGAGATTTTGGTTCATGCTTTTGTTACTTCAAGACTTGACTGCTGTAACGCATTGCTTTATAGTTTGCCTGCTAAGGATATTTCAAAGCTTCAGCGTGTACAGAATGCACAGCTTTAGCGTGAACAAAACGCAGCCGCCCATTTGGTCTCTTTCAGCCCATCAAGGGAACATATCACACCTGTGTTGAGGAACCTTCATTGGCTTCCTGTGTCGCAGAGAATCACTTTCAAGATTTTGCTGTTTATTTTCAAATCTTTGCATCAGTCCTCACCATTGTTTATTTCACAGTTAATTCATCCTTACATTCCTAAGAGGTCTCTTAGATCTAGTTGTGGGTCTCTACTTGCTCATTCTATCCGTCCATCTACAAAGTATTATGGTAATCGTTCATTTTCTTCGGCTGCAGTCTCTCTTTGGAATGGTTTGCCTATTTCAATTCGTCAGGCAAAGTCCATTGTTGAATTTAAGGCGGCCGTAAAAGCTCATCTTTTTAGTATGTTTTTTTTATTAATTACTGGAATTTTTATTTTCTTTTGAAAGTATTTACGTGATGCTCAGTTATGGATAATTTGTTTAGTTAGATGCCCATATAACTGAGAACACCTGTGAGTTTATATGTACTAGCCGGTCTAGTCTATGCACTTTAAATTGCTGGTAAACGGAATGGAGTTGTATGGTTTGCTATTCTTGGTAGTATAGGTTTACGGTAATTCTCTAAGCTTCACATTGCTACTTTTCTCATTGTTAAGCGCAATGAGGCTATGCATAATGCTCTATAAAAGCCTAAATAATTATTATTATTGTTATTATTATTATTATTACAATTCAGCAACGCCAGCCGGCTGGGTCCGGGAGGGCTTTTTTTCCTTAGGCCTAAGTGTTGTCGGTCTGATCCATTCCTATGCCTACGGGGGTTCATTTTGAAACCAATTTTACTGCTTGAATCCAAGCAAACATATTTTGTATACCGCTGGAAATTATCATAAATATCGTCATCCTTCGACAGGTCAGACAGGGTAAAAAATATGTATTAATTACTCAAGTAATCAAAGTAACAGAATAGCCTAGGCCTAGTAGGCTAAAATAAAATGTCGTCGCGACGCTATTTGTGGACTTGATACGCACATCGGGTATCAAGAATGGAGCGAAGGTTGCCATGCTATGACAAAATTTATAGGAAATCGTCGTTAATATTTAATTTTAAAATCCTTGTAAATTAGCATGTTTTTTTTCTTTACTTAAAAAATTCATTATACATTTTGACAACAGCACATCAAGTTTGAGCAATACAGTATATCTTTTATTAGAAAGTTATTAGCAAAAAACTCAATGTGGCCATTGCAGAGATGGAGATCTGTTCGCAAGTGACGTCACTTGCAGATTTTTCTAGTTTTCCACGTGTCCCACTTGGCCCCCCACCCACCGAGGGCAATCAAACTTAAGCACAATCCTTCTGAAATCGCCAAATAACGTAGAAAATGTAATTTAAATATAAAACAAATCTAAAACCCATTTCATGTCAGTTTTAACTACCTTAAATGTTTATCATAACAATTTTACAAGGAGTAAATAAATAAATGCTGTACTGCTATCCATGAAAATCTAAACCTATGGCCATTATAGATAGGTAGTTTATAGACCCAGTAACAGATCCAGTGATGATTTCATCATTATACAAAATACTGTTTTTCCAATGTTATTTGTCAGGTTAATTATTAATTGTAATCTTGTTCTTTTATAAACCATTAATATCAGATAACTTTTTATAGCAATAAATATCATCAACATATAATTTGTCTATCTGTCTTATTAGTTGTTTGCCTTGCATTTGTTTTTCTTTTAAATGCACCTGCTACTATGGAACCTCCGTTTTACATACCTCAAATATATGAACTGGGAACTCTCAATTTTATATACACCTAAAATTGTAATATATAGGCTTTGAACATTGACCTTAACAGGTCATGATGTAAAATATGTGTAAAAATTAACAGTATATATTTAATTATTGAATTCTTCTAAACAATAGTTTAGTATTATAAATGAGGCAATAACTAATAAAAAGATCAGAACTCAATTTTACAAACCCTGAGATTTGCATCAGTACCCTTTTTCAGAGGTCTCAAGTTTGACTAGTGAAAAATTAGATTTTATGTCAGCTGCTTTGTCGATCAAGTTTGCGTAAATGCAAATGTGCGACGTGTCACAATAAAAAATAGAAAAACACAGGAAAAGTTCAACAATATGTAAAAATATTTATATTATTAAATATAAATTGTATTTAACACTGAGCAGAGCTGGTATTGTTTGAAGGGACATATCAATTTTGCTACTAGGCTAGGCCAAGAACCACTCTGAATATATTTGGGAGACACTTAAAATTTTCAGGAAAAAAATGTATTTTTTCAGGAGGGCGGGAGATGACTCAAAAAATCAGGAGCCTCCCGCCATTTTCTGGAGACTTGGGACCTCTGCTTTTTGGTAACCTTTTTTATCCTCAATGTTCTACTGTATTGCATAAAAACAAATCTTTCGTTGAAAAAGCTTTGCTGTATGCATCGATTTACAGCGTTTGAAAGGAACTATATGTGAAGTTCATCATATTGTTAATATTCCCTTTTAGTTAAGAGAAATATTAAACCAGATTTACAGATGACGACAAGATATTTAAAAAAATAACTTGTTTACTTTGAACAAATACTATGATCATTCCAGCCAAAATTAGACAAGTAAAAAAAATATTCATCCCTACTTTTGCTAAAAATGAGCAAAAATCTAGTAAGGCTGGCAGTATCTATAATTTTGGTCATTCTTCAGTGTAAAAATAATATTAAGCAATCTTTCAAATACTAATTTCAATTCTCATGTAATTAACTTTGATGTTACCTTAATGTAAGTTCATTATAATTTATTTTAAAATTAATAGTTATGACTTCTTTGTCATTATTAAATAACAAAATATATCTATAAGATTAAGGGCTTGCAAAAAGAAATTAGAAATCGAAATGGTTACCAGTAAAAGAAAATTGATGCAGCTTGGATTGTTGCTGGGACTCAGAGTCATTAGCCATTTCACCGTACTTCTCTTACTTGCCCAACCTATAAGACAAAATAATAAAATAAAATTATATTTAAATATTATAGTGTAAACGGTACCAAGGAAGTGCAAAATCGGCTGGAAAATAACCACAGTGAAAAAAATAACACCAAACAATGGATAACCATACCTGTAGGACGAATTACAGTATTATTGACAAATTATTGAATGAAATAATTAGCCATTATTTTAATGATGTAATTGTCTGAATGGTGTTTTTAAATTAGGAGGTTTGTTATTGACAAGTTTGTAAATTGAGAAAGTTGGGAAATCAACCTGGACAATACCCACCCTGGAAAAACCCAACAATTGATAACCATAACTGTAGGTACAAATTCTGGAACTATACTACCTGTCTATACAGGTACTATAGTATACAAATATACGTTGCCTTGAGAGTTGCTGGTTAAAACTATGGGCAGAGGTGCCTCCAAATAGTACTATT
>JAOTQE010074242.1:0-16522 GCA_025631205.1 Nesometra sesokonis
TCCGAGAAGACTTGTTCCACCACCGGAACCATGGTGCGAGCGGGCCTCGAACCCGTGCTGTTGTTTTTGCTATGGTTAACGGTTCCCTGCTTTAACCGCTCGGCCATACGACTCGCAGGATTTATATATTGTATAATTCCATAAATCTTTTATCTTAAAATATTTTCATTGAAATGAGTGCTTTCTGTTATCCTGCAATAACATTATGAAGAGTAAAGAAAATAATATTTAATTATTCTGTCATGAAAAATGTCTTTCATTAATTGTAAATTCTTCCAGGTTATTTATAGATATATTAATTAACATTCCTTATAATTAACATTTTGTATATTTTATTTACTAATTGTGTGTAATATTTATCTTCCTTAGCTTATATTTTCATATTTTTATTTTTTAGTGTAATTGAAAATGGAATCAGGAGAAAATGTGTTTCAAAATATGCTTTGAAATGTCTACACAAATTGAAAGTGCATTTAAATAGGGACTAAAACACATGGTTATATCTTGGAAAAAAAAATTGTCCATTTAAAAACTTTACTCCCCTTTACAAGGTTATGATTAGTGGGGGCTATTTTGACCCCAGCCTTTTTAATATTTATTCTTTTAATATTTAATATTAATTTAATTTATTGTCAATGTAGACATTTCCGTCTGCTGTTTTAAAGCCTTTATACAGCCAAATTTGAGGTGTTACGAGGATTGCCTAAAAGTCTTATTCCGTATTTCACTAATTTTTTTTTCAATTTCAAGCCACATGGTCGTTAACAATTTTGATATTGTTTACCAAGGAAACATTACTATATTGAGTAAAAAATGTTGGTTTGTACTGTGTATTATGTTAAGTAATACTAAAAGAGCTATAATATTGTTGAACAATAGAACATTCCTGTACAGTAGTTACTGTACATTACTGTAAAGTAAGGAATATGACATTATTTATGTCGAAATATTGAATCTTGTCATGACGGCGTGTATCTCATTGCTTGGAGTATGCATTATAATTTCTATTACATTAAGTTACTAAAAGAGGTTTTTTTTTTATTTGGTGGGATAGTGCAACAGTAAGGAATCGGACTTGTGTATGAGACTGAGTTTCATCACTCCCTAGTGCTATTACATGTGCCTTTGGGTAAGGTGCTTTACCTCGTCATATGATAAGCTTGCACCAAAAATGGAAGCAAGTGACACAACCTAATGGGTCTAATGCGTGCAGAAAGCACCTGAAAGGTGCTTTGTAGCCCCAAGGAAAAACAATTGCTATATAAATTTGTATTATTATATATTATTACAATTAAGATTATAAATCAATGCACAAAGGTCGCTGCAAATGTTAACCTTGTTTTATCAGATACACATTGTGTACATATTTATTTGGTTACATTCCAAAGTTCTGACAGTATTTATTTTTCACTCCATTGGTATTGTTCCCAGATGACTGCAACATACAATTCTAATTTTTAATTTATGACATAATTGTGCTGGCCAGTGTATGTTTATTGATATTATTTTATGGCAGTATACTTGTATAAATGTTCTGTTCTCGATTGTTTATATTGAATTATATATTTGAGTTATCCCAACTATAGACGTACATAGGCTTACATCCTGTAAATGTTGTTAGTGAATTGACTGTTCCCTGATTATACTTACCTTGACTCAATGTAAATGAACTTATCATAATTATCATCATTGCTATTGAGATTTCATTGATGTCTTTGTTCTACTTATTTTGAGGTTCTGATTGTTTCAGTTATTTGTTTCAAATTAAACCGAGTTTTCTTGAATTTATTGTAAGAACTATGTCATGATTGTGGCGCTGTAGCTTGGTGGTTAACGTGCTTGCCTTCCAATCCTGAGGTCTGGGTTCAAACCTGGCTGCACTTTGGGTTCTTTCCCATGACCTAATAGAGCCACTCCTTAAGTCTCATGATGATACATTATGTATTTCATTTCATTTATTTATTCGTCTCAAAACTAAAAATCAACAATACAGTACATAACAATTTAAGAAAACAAGGCATGAGACAGGACACCTCAAAAGTGAACTAAATCACTGTCGAGTGAGGGCCATTACAATATATACAGTTAATTAAAGAAACATACATTTATAGACATAGAAGTTAAAATGTATATAAAATATTTTTAATAATGTAATAATTTAAAATGTTATTTAGTTCTAATCCTGTAAGGGGCGAGAAAACTCGCTGCAAGATGTAACACAAGATAAAAATATGTAAACCAAGTGTCAGTATAAAACTTTCATTGTGGAGCTATGAAGACGTTACAAAGAACCAACAAATTCAATTTAAGGTTATTTAGAAGGCAGTTACAGTATATATCATGTACAAATAGAATATTAGTATAAATAAGCCTTAAATTATTGTATGTAATACTTTCATTGTACACATTCCTATTTAATTTAAAGTGTTAAGCTGTAAATATTGTCATTGTCATACTTAAAAAGTTTTATTCAATAACGTAATTTAATTGTCTTGTATTCTGTGATAAATTATTTAATTCTATTTATCAAACAGCTGAGATGTATTATATATTAACTATAAATATATTGCAATATAGGCATAATTAAATTAATCAACTCATATAAGAAGACCACATTATTTTTGGTATGAAAGTGGGAAACTAATCTAAAAACCAATATTTTTTTTTGTTTCAAATAGAAATATTTTTGGTAAGACAGGAAATTTCAATTAGTCGAATAAGATTCCTTTATTCTATTTATTAAACACTTAACTAAGATTTATTATATATTGCTGATATATTAAAATATCTGCCTAATTATATCAACTCTGATAAGAGGGAAATATGTCCTTAGTATGAAAATGGAAAAATCTATATTTTTTTTGTTTACCCGGGGGATACCATTCTATTTTATCAGATGTTTTGTTTGCCTCAAACTGTTTAAATGCATTATCTGTATTTGTGATTATTATTTTGTAGATATGTGCAATAAAGTCCCTGTACTTAAACATGAATGATTAATCTTGATTTATTGTCTTAATGTGTTTTATAAATCAAACAGGTGTTTCGATTTGCAACCTGCATTTTTTGAAATATTGTCTACTCTTCTCATACATGGTAGTACTGTATTTCCAGAATCTCAATTGAGAGGTCAGAATATCGAAACTCACACTTTCCTGTTGCTTGTGTGCTTAGATAATGCACTTACATTTTTTCAGTCTACCAAGCTGTACAATGGGTATCGGAAAGTTCCTGGGAAGTAAACCTGTGATATAGTATACCTGTCAACTTTTTTTGGCTCCAAGGCGTGAGACAAACCCCGCCACCACTATCTGGGCCATATCCTCTCCAATTTTGGTCTGACAAGCAAAACAAAAATTATTATCGCTGTTTTGGGGCGTTTTTTACCGTATTTTGCTCTATATTGTGTCATGCGTGAGAAAAACTATTGAAAATGACTGTTTATGAGTGATAATTCTGCTAATGACTGTTTATGAGTGATAATGACTGTTTATGAGTGACAATTCTGCTAATGCGTGAGATGTATCAAGGAGGTTTTATAGTCACTATAAAACCTCCTTGGATACATTAATTTATGCGTGAGACGTAAAAAATAGGCTCCAATGCGTGAGACTCACGCATAATGCGTGAGAGTTGGCAGGTATAATATAGTAGCATTCAATCCAGGTTGAGTGTTTCTCTCAACCCATTTCTGCTACAGAAACTGGAAATAAGCTCCAGCCCTGCATGCCATAAGGCTTAGGGTATAGAAACACCCTAATCTGTGCATCTGTCTTCTATGAGTTCTTTGCTGCCGTGTTGCTTCCTATGAATTCATCCATCTCAATATTGTATGAATGAATGGAGATTCGGGATTACGAAGCTTATGTACGCAAAAAATGTTGAATGTCGCCACATGAATGATGTCGCACCATAGCTACAGTGGACACATGCAGCTGACTTGGGTCTAATTTTTTTATTTTGCCTTAGAGTATGACTTACCAGTCCCAAGTCAGCCACTTTTCACGCCTATCCAAGTCCCAACTTTATCCACATCCTAAGATCAGAAGTCCCATGTGCAGGATACAAGTCTAAATTCCACCTAATCAAAAGTCCCAACAAATCTATCCAAGTCGGAAGGTTATCAATGTCCGTAGTCCCAGGTCTCAATTCCAAGTGCCAAGTCAATTCAAGCCCAAGCGTATCCAATTCTCATGCCCATCTAAGTCCCAAATTCATCCATGTCTTAAAAACAAACATCCCATGTGCAGGATACAAGCCCAAAATCCACCCAATCCCAAGTCCCAACAAGTCCATCCAAGTCGCAAGGTCACCCAAGTCCCAAGTTTCAGCTCTCAAATTCCAATTTCTTCTAAGTGCCAAGTCTCAAGGTCTATCCAAATCCCAGTATGCTACTCTGCCAGTCCCAAGCCCGCTGGTCGATAGTATGCTACTTTGCCAGTCCCAAGTCCGCTGGTCGATAGTATGCTACTCTGCCAGTCCCAAGCCCGCTGGTCAATAGTATGCTACTTTGCCAGTCCCAAGCCTGCTGTTCGATAGTATGCTATTCTGCCAGTCCCAAGCCCGCTGGTCGATAGTATACTACTCTGTCAGTCCCAAGCCCGCTGGTCGATAGTATGCTACTCTGCCAGTCCCAAGCCCGCTGGTCCATAGTATGCTGCTCTGCCAGTCCCAAGCCCGCTGGTCGATAGCATGCTACTTTGCCAGTACCAAGCCCGCTGGTCCATAGTATGCTACTCTGCCAGTCCAAAACCCACTGGGCCATAGTATGCTACTCTGCCAGTCACAAGTCCGCTGGTCCACAGTATGCTACTCTGCCAGTCCCAAGCCCGCTGGTCGATAGTATGCTACTTTGCCAGTCCCAAGTCCGCTGGTCGATAGTATGCTACTCTGCCAGTCCCAAGCCCCCTGGTCAATAGTATGCTACTCTGCCAGTCCCAAGCCCGCTGGTTTATAATCTACAAACCTTAGACAATGGCTAGTAAGCTAGTTTTGGATGCCTGGTTATCTTCTTTGCCATTATGTTTATTTCATGCCAAATGAGCTGATTGTAAAGATTGGACAGTTTGTATGCACCTTGTTCTTCATTCATGTTGTAGTGTTTGCATATAGCGATAAGCTTTGTGTATTTGTCTTTTTTGTATGTATTTCCTTTTTTAATATTTTGCGTTGTACCAATCAGGAATGTGATTATATTTAATCATGTGATCTGTAACCGCTGGTTTGTGTTTAATAGTTATGTCCTAGCGGCTCTAGTGATGACGCCCTTGGTATGATCGTTGACATCATTTTCATGTTGAAATAATCTGGTCTTGAAAGGTCTGTCCACTTCCCCGGTGTACACACTGTCATAATTGAGACAACCGATTTTGTAGATGGCACCACATATTTCACCGTTGTTTCCTTTGTCCTTGCGGTGTACAAGATGTTGGCCAAGTATATTAATGGGTTTAAATGGTTCTCTATTCAATGTCCCTTTAGTGAGCTTTTTATCTTTGCAGATAAACCCTGTTATATGTAGTAGGATTATGGATAAATACAGTACCCCATTTTAACTCTACCTCTCCAAGTCTGCTGGTTCCAAGTCAATTCAATTGCCAAGTCCATGTAAGTCCCTAAACCAAGTCTCAATTCCATCAAAGTCTTAGGTCCATCCAAGTCACAAGTCCCAGTTCACCTCTCCAACTGTCTGAAGTCCATTCAATTCCCAAGTCCATCCAAGTCCTTCCAAACAATCCAAGTCCCAAGAATGCTGATCCCAATTCTGTCGGCCTCAAATCTACTACTCCACCAACCCAATCTACAAGACCCAAGTCCACCACTTCACCAGTCCTAAGTCTACTACTTGTCTGGTCCTACGTTTACTACCATCCAATTTCTAAGTTCATCTGTCCCAGCTTCACCCAAATCCAGCCATGCCCTGAGCCCATAGTTCATCAAAGAACCAAATCAATCCAAGTCCCAAATCCATGCAAGTCCATCCAAGTTCCGGATCTAAGTCACAAGTAAATCCAAATCTGAAGTATATTCAAGTCCAAGTCCTGGATGCAAGTCCCAAGTCCATTCAAGTCCTGTTTCGAGTTCTGAGTCCTTGCAAGTCGTAGGTCCATCCAAGTCCTAAGTTATAGTCACCAAATTCATGTTGTAATTTTGTAGAATTGTGGAATAGAAAGTGGTTTAATTTATGGTGTTGACGTATATAGAGATTCAGGACGGTGCTACTGTATTTAGTTTAACAATAACAGATTTTCCAGGTACAGCAGGTAAGTATACTTGACAAAAATTCTTACAACACTACTGATCTTTGGATGAATCATATAGCAATTATAAAAAAACAACAAAATGCAAATTTTATACTCTTTATTTCAAGGTTTTTTCGATACATTACAGTTCATAACATATTCTACATAGCTTTTGAAAAAAAAATGCTGATATTATTCTAGCTTTTCTATTATTTACATTAAATTTTAAATTGTGATTTCTTAATAGCATTTTAATACCAAAATATAATAGGTCTTATACTGAAGTGAAGAAAATGATAAATCTTAAAAAATAATTTCATTGCCAGGGCTTGCATGCAACGTTTCAAAGAGAAACATAGCACATTATTGTTGAAGTGGCTGACAAAATAAAATACATTAAAGTGTAGATATGGCAGAGCAGGGAGATCTGTGGAGGACTACCACAGGTAATATTCATTCATAAATCCTGGCTTCCATAAAATTTCTAAGCCATCACTACAGTGTTTGCATTGGAATTATTATGCATAGGATGAAATCATAATCATAATTTGATCCTTGTGGCGGTATGTGGTGAATTAATATTATCATTGAAGTTGAGAATTCACAGCACTGCGCTGCTGCAGGCCCGTACCGAGGGGGGTGCGATGCATACGCACCCCCCCAAATGACAAAAGGTCCACTTGTCCAGTGACAAAAGATGAAACCCCAACACACAAAAGGCAATGGATGCACAGCGTGCAGAATGCACATGAAATTGCAACAATTTGGGGCAAATGACGTTTTTTTTTTTTGTCAACTTGAAAATGGTAAGTGACGTCCGGATTTCTGCAAAACGCACCTCCCCATCGTAAAACCTGGGTACGCGCCTATGCTGAAAATATAGAAATTATGGTTGTGCCGCCACTTCTGTTACTTGACCTTGATCTCGGGCATGAGCAGTTGAAACTGTAAAAGGACTTATTCATCATAACTGGGAAAGTTGAACTTGTTTCATTGATGAATCACATCAGGACAACTGACGAAATGGACAATTCAGATGCTTGAAGTTTAGTTTATAGGTGTGTTCCTTGACAGCTGTTCTACCAGGGATTCCATTAGGTGTACATCCCCATTAAAAGGTTTTGCAAGGTCTTATCACAACGTATAATTGGATTAGTTTCTACTTGATCACTTAGTTGTACAGTATATTCCTATCCTTTATAAACATTTAAAGTGATAAGCCAGTGAGGTGGTTAATTCAAAATTACCTTACATTTCTTTGATAATGTAGGGTAAAATTGATCAAACTCTCTAATGAGAATGTACACATAATGTAGGGTAAAATTGATGAAACTCTCTAATGAGAATGTACACATAATGATGACGAATTTTTATGGAAACCAAGCTTTAAGTGTAATTTTAGAATGAAATGTAACTTTTGTAACAAATGTAGTGGCAATTTCATAACCTAATACTGTCAAAATAAACTTAATATCTACTAGCTTGTATTAACATGTTGAAATATAACTGCAAGGATTATTAAACAGCAATATTAATAAAAAAAAATAATAATATCAATATACATTTGTGTAAGTTATCATTCATCCAGGTAGTTGATAATTAAATATATAATAAATCTTTTAATCTGGACTTGCATGTTTTATTGTGGCAACATTTCACATCTTATCCAAGACGTTTCTTCAGGCCGACTGATGTGTTTGTGTGTGACTCAGCTGTGTTCTTACATCTTGACAGCACTAATCATTCGTTTAACAACAAGGACGTGGTCATTTTGGATAAAGAACATAGATGGTTTTAGCGGGGTGTGAAAGAGGCCATCTACGTTACCAGAGAACAACCATCTCTCAACAAAGGGGAGGTCTACGTCACAAACTGGAGAGGGCTTACAGCCCTGTTAATCGCCAAAATTCCAAAGAGACTCTGATTTATTATATATTTAATTAATTATATCAATAAAAAAACCATTCCAACTTGAGTTGAGACATATTATATAAACAGAAATTCATTCAAATAAAAATTAAATCATTTACAATATTTGTAGCCCCTAGTTTAGTTTACGCTAATGTTTCATCGCGTACTTCACGAACATCTCCGGCTTCTCCATATAAAACATTGTCAAAACCTTTTTTCTGAAAAGACAAAAAGGGAGAACAAAATATATAAGATTTATTATAAACTGGTAACCAATATCCGAAAGGTCCAGTAATCAGTAAGTAAGAAAGTTTAATGCATACTCCAAGCAATAAGATACATGCCATCATGACAGGTTTAAATATTTCGACATAAATTATGTCATCTGATGATAACATAATTTGTAGAAATATTGAATCCTGTCACGATGGCGTAATGATGACATAATTTATGTCGAAATATTGAATCCAGTCATGATGGTATGTATCTCATTGCTTGGAGTATGCATCAGCAATGATACACACAAACTAGCTTAACACCTGTTGCTGGCCTGACAAGATTTATAATAGTTTTGACTGTTTAAATGCTTTGTTAGGCATAAATTTGTTTTTTAAGTTGTTGAAAATATACTTAAAATGTTTACCTTCCTAGGCTTGCAACTGGCCAAGTACACACTTTAATTAAAACACAAATTTTGGATATTTATTCTACTATTTTGAGACATTGCTATGGAAAACCATATATCAACAGCTATCAATAGACTGCAAATCTACCTGCAATGTCATGCCCCTAAAAACAGTCAAATTTCTGGAAAGATCTATAAGATTTTCTTAATGTTTGCATGGTCAAATATTTCATATCAAGTAAAAAGTTTGAAGAATGCTTAACTGGAGGGGAAACTTTAGCTCAAAACTCTAGTCTAGTGATGCCTTCTAGAATGAAGACCTAAGAAATTGTAAATGTATTACTCTTACCGATGAAGATGAAGCAGCCGTTGAATAATCTTCTCCTACAAACATTGATGTGTCAACATTACTCATTGCAAACTGGAATTTAAATAAAATAAACAGTTAATATGCTTGTAATAATAAGATTTATACAGTGATGCTATTCTCCACGTCAATGGCATGTAAACGCCTATTGGTTGAGTCAATTTTCAGATTTTCCATAAAACTGTTAAGATTTGTTGATCTCTTTGCAGCAAACATAAAATGATGCATGACACAGAAAAACCACCAAGTTGTAGAAAAATTGAAAATTGAATTATTGCTAAAACCATATTACACTTTTCGCAAGCTTTAAAATGAGGGGGTCATATTGAAATTGGACATCTATAACTTAAGTTATTGGGTAAAATAGACAAAGGTTTCCTTTGTATTTGTTTATATTTCCTGTTGTTTATTTGCTTGTTTCTCAATAACTTCCTGTGCGACAACTTGGTGGTTTTGCCACGACTAGCCTCAAATGATCTTATACCCAATATAAGGGAGGCTTCACATTGATGATTTCTTTTTGGTGGGGGCCACGGGATGTGCTTCTCTCCCCATGTCAATTCAATGGAAGAACTGCACTTTAGTCAAACCAGGAAACAAATCATGATGTCAATTAGACAATCATAAATTTATAGAATAGTTTTATTGCCCTATTTTACTTATTTTTTGGCAAATTCTTTTGTTTTAAGAACATTGATCTCATTTTCATTATCTTTTCTCACTGTTAAAATGTCAGAAATTTAAAATAAAGAAAGTGATAGTAATCTTACATCAGTTAGGGCTTCTCCATATGATTCTGCTCCATATACAGGATTATCAACTCCAGATTTTCCCATTTTTGTAATGTCTCCAAAACGTCTGTAAATATAAAATTAATTGCAAAGATTTATCAAAGATTTCATGTTAACAACAGTATCCAGATCAATATAAAGTCACGGTAGAATTGATGCAGAAAAAATGCCTTCTGGCATTAAAGAGCTTTCAATTTATGAGAGTAGATGAAGAGAACAGCAATAAAAACTTAAAATTAATCTGCATATATGTGAACCTCTGTATACACACCATCCTGTCATTTTTTAGAACAGTATTTCATTATTTACCATTTAGTATAAAAACTAAACAGGCCAGAAGTGTGTGACTTCATTTTACAAACTTCTTACTAACAATGCCATTGTGGCAAGATTAATGGACAAGGGTTCTTTTGTTGATGGTGTCAAATGGGATAGGTTTTACTACATTATTAGAGGTTAACTTTGATACCCAGTCCTAGAAATGCAATGATGATAGATGGGTGGGTGACAAAGTTAGCTTTAACAGTAAAAAGGTCCCTGAAACCTGTCCTAGAAATGTTGAGGTGTGTGCGGCAGGGAATGTTTGTTACCGAATAATTAGGTTAGTCCTGATAGCTAGGGTGTCTGTAGGGGGATAGGGTTATTCCAAAAGTTAACCCCAACCCTAATTCAATAACTAGCAGAACGGTCTCCAGTAGGGTATAGTTGTAAACATAGTAGGCAATTCCTTATATTACTTATATGGTTTATGTTGCTATTATCTTGAAAATGAAAATAACCACACTGATATTGATAGTAATGAATGTGACTTACTTTTGTTGTCTTTTCTTTAGAACCATATATGCAACTAAAATCAGGATTATGATCAATAAAATAGCAGCTACAACTCCAATTGCTATAAATACAGCTTCTAAAAAAGAAAAAAAAAATGAAGCTAATAAAATAGCTGCAATAACTCCAATAGCTATAAATGCACCTCTAAAAAAAACCCATAAAGGTAATAAAATAGCTACTACAGCTCCAATAGTTACAAATACAGCTTCTAAAAAAGAAAAACAGAATATATAGCAGTAATAAAATAGCTTCCACAATTCTAATAGCGAAAAGAATAGCTTCTTTTAAAAAAGAACAAAACAAAGTTGTTACAATTATTCATTTAATTAGGATTTGATTTACCCAACAAAAAAAATGTACCGAATGTTCAGTAACCATTGAGAATTTGATTTTTCAAATTAAGTGCGTGCGAAATAAAGGGATCTACAGTATTTTAAATGTTAACTCACCGTTGTTACCGTGGATTGGTTCATCTGTTGTCCTGGTATTGTTAGCTGAAATTAAAAGTTAAAATTTAATTAAAAGTATACATTATTCACTTTCACCAATCAAACACAAGATTCATGGTGATTGATTTTCAAATATTCAATGATACAGCTACATAAGAATACAAAATGTGTTTCCATAAAATCTTAACAGTGAGTACCTAAAAACAAGAAGGTTTCCTCTACTACTGACAGAAGACCAAATCCATTTCAGATTGTCGGCAAGAACCATATAGAAAATGTGATTAAAAACAAAATTTGGGATCTAACAGATAAACCTCCCTTGAAAGGGATGGTACAGGTTAATAAGAACATTTTACTTGTAGATGCAAAGACTTAAGCCAGGCACTCACTGCATTGTGCGATGGGTCGTACAATGTTCGCACAACTAAATAGTTGTTTCCTGTGTATGGTTGCCAGATGCGATGAGAGTCGCAGTGAGTACCCGGGTTTAGGCTACAACACCCGTCTATGAGTGTAGAGCTAATAACCAGATATCTATAGATGTAGAAATGTTCACATAAAAAAATAAATGGTGGGAAGTGACCTTGTGATCGGTGACTGCATGATGTGGATGTCGTTGTTTGATTACATTTGTGACATATACTAAAAGAGGATTTACTGTAGATCAGTTGATTTTGGATTAACGCAGAACCTTACATACATTTAGACATTTATTTACTTTCAAAAACATGATAAATATACAGTAAATTTTGTTTGCTTGAAATATATATATTGAAAGAAGGCTTGATCCTGAGAAGATGAAATCTTGTGTTGGGCAAGCCTAAAAATTAAAAAACCTCAGATCATCTTTTATCCTGATTCAATTATAATCCTGCTTTTTATCTCCCGCTGCAGATTTTTTACATTTTATTTTGTGTTAAATCTGACAGCCAGTAATCTCACCATTTACAGGATGAGAACTATGACTTAGTTCTTACAAGGCTTATGAAGTGGTGATGTATGTTTAGATCATGGGAAAGAACCTGACAAGCATGTTAGCCACCAGGCTACAACTGTCTTTCATATGAGATGTAAAGACTGTCATATGAGATGTAAAGACTGTCATATGAGATGTAAAGACTGTCGTCAAACATGTAATATACCAGTGATTACAGCATAAACTAGAAATAGTAATTTTTATGCTATTCTGTAAAAGCTTAGCTTCTACAAAAAATAAAGAAAAAATGTTTACAACTTTTAGCAATACATGAGTATTTTAACAGTTTTATTTTTAAAAATACAATTTTCTATTCATCAATCACTATAATACTGTGTGTATGGCAGTTAATTAATCTTGTAATCTAACTGCAAACATTCAGTTATAAATATAAGTGACCAAAAAAAATGGCCAGTGCTTCACCCAATAATGGCTTTTTAGCAAATGCCATTATAGAAAAATGTACAAAATAATAATCAGAGAAAGCTCAAAATCAATAGGGGCTACCTTCTTGTTATAATCTTGCACTGTGCAAAGGTTGAAACCAATCAGACTTATAGAATTTAATTATCATGGTATCAACCCTTGTTCAATAAATCCACCACGACTGCAGCCATTACCCGAAACACAGGGTAAAACCACTAGCCTCCCCAAAGCTTTTTGAGAGGCTGTTAAACAGGACCCATCAAACTTTTTCCTAACAACAAAAAAATCAATACTTACGACATTTGGTTATATCAGCTGGTTCATCAGACAGGTCTGCGGGGCAATCAACCTTTCCATCACACACCCATGTGATTGGGATGCACACTTCATCACGAGGACAGAAGAAGTGATTCCAGTCACAGGGACCTGGATAATGTGTTGGTAATACTGCATCTGTGAGCGAAGAATATTTATTAAGTATAAGACCTAGGTGAGTGCTTTATTTTTTTTCATCTTTATGGTGGAAATGGTAATTAAATCATCATAGTTTTCATTATCATATAGTGTGGGAGCAGTTGGCGCAGCGGTTGTGGTTCAGAATCCAAATCGAGAGGTGGGTGGTTCAAGACTCACGCCAGATGTTTGTGCACCTGAGCAATGCACTTTACTCACATTGCTTCAGTCTACCCAGCTATACAATGGGTGCCAGAAAATTGCTGGGAAGTAAACTGCGGTGGACTAGCATCCTATTCAGGAAAGTAACATACTCTCATCTGCTTTATGCTACAGAAACTGGAAATAACATCCAGCCCTACGAGCCTTCAGGCTCGGACAATGGATTGTTTTGTTCATTGTATTGGGCCTACAAAAACTTTATTAGTCCTCCATGCCACTCCTATGAAAAAAGGCCGACACAAAAGTTTTTTGTTTCCTCTATTTTTAACCAATAATTAATTACATAGTAGAATTAAATTCGTATTTCAAACCTAAAAAAAATCAGAGGTTTTATTCTACTTTACAATGTGTGTAAGATAAGTAAAATATAATACTATAAAACACCTAAGAACTAGCTTGAAATACTCTTATGAAGTATATCTCAGTGCTAATTTTAGCTTCAATCAAGGGTGGCGGAAGAGAGGATGGGGACGCGTCCCCCCAGTGAAGAGGCGGGGGGGGGGGGGCAGTTCCCCCTGAAATTTCACTCCAACTACAAAATCCACAATTTACAAATCAAAAACAGCATGTAAATATGTTTAATATGAATATTGCATCCTTGAAATCCACCTTCAAGGATTAGGAAAGTGCAAATTTAGAGGCAATGAGGTTGTTTTTTTTTGCTCATCAAACTCAATCAAACTCATTAACTGGGCTTGGGTAGCTGAGCAAAATTTAACCTTGTCCCCCTAATTCAAAAACGTTCTGCCACCCCTGGCTCCAATTAAAAAAAACAATTTTCTGTATACCCCTAATACCTAAAATTTCAAGCAGACAATTGGGCAAAGTATATTTTTGGTTTTATGGTTTTATTTTCATAACATTCTTATAAAAAAACCCATTTTTTTGTAAAACAGTATGCTCGAGATTTAGTAGTTTCAAAACTTGGTAGCTTATTATATAATAGCTGAATTTACAGCATATTATATTAATGTACTTATACAAAAACCCTCTTCTGAAATTTTCTAACCCAAGCAAGCATGTTCATAATCAAGATACACCATCAGAAATTAAAATTTACCTGGATCTCTGCAGCCAGCTGTGAATGTAACATCATCAATTGCGATGTCAGATAGTTCTCCATTACCAGTGATGGCTTCAAAGACCACCCGATAATCCTGGTTGTTGTCTATGTTTATCTTTCCATACTTCCAACCATCTCCCTGATCACCTACCAGTTCCCATTGCAGAAGTTTAAAGCCACTGTCTCCAGCCATTGTGTATACCTTGATAAAATATAATTAAATTATATTTTAAAAAACAAATTTTGTATTTTATTCCTATTTTAAAAGCATTTAGTGTTTTAACACAAACATCTAGATTGCAATTTGTTTATTAGAATTTTCATTAATAAATTAGGTTTGGTAGTGTAATAAGCAAAGTATAATCTCTCATAAATTCAATTTAAAAATGCACACTTCCTTTTGTAGTGAATATGTGCTGTATACAAACTGTATATTATTCTTAAGCTATAATAACAAATTTCAAATATGCAACATGGGGTAGGCAAGTGGTGCAGCATGTATTGTTTGGATTTCAGAGCTGACATCAGAAGTACAAATTTTACGCTGCACATCTCAATCAGCCAGTCAATACATTAATCTAGTATGTCATCTTACATACACACACTGGTCCTATGGCTTATAGTCCTTATCTGAAAAAGCTTGGTTAACTGTTGTTTCAAAGTTCATGACTAAGAGAGTATGGTCAATTGTAAATAACACTATTATGGATGCAGTTGGCACAGCGGTTGTGTTTCGGACGTTCAATCATGAGGTCGGTGGTTCGAAGCTCACTCTGGTCGGCATATTTGTGTTCCTAGGCCAAACACTTTATCCACTTTGCCTCTCTCCACCCAGGAGTATAAATGGGTTCCTGGGAAGTACAAATGCCATATGTGCTGATTACGGGTGCAACATTACGGAATTGATTATATTTCATAGTATTTGTTCCAATGACTGGGGTGAAGTGCTTAGAGGCCTTGGGAATACGTGCTATATAATTGTCACATATTAACACTATGACTATCACTTATCATTATCACTTATCACTATGACTATCACTTATCATTATCACTTATCACTTATCATTTTGACTATCACTTATCATTATCACTTATCACTTATCATTATGACTATCACTTATCACTATGACTATCACTTATCATTATCACTATCACTTATCATTATCACTTATCACTTATCATTATGACTATCACTTATCATTATCACTTATCACTATGACTATCACTTATCATTATCACTTATCATTATGACTATCACTTATCATTATCACTATCACTTATCATTATCACTTATCATTATCACTATGACTATCACTTATCATTATCACTTATCACTATGACTATCATTATCATTATCATTTATGATTTATCATTTATCATTTATCAATTTTAAATTATCATTATCATTATTATTACACATACCCTGAGTGCTCCCATACTGGCCCCACTCATAAAGTACCAGAAACGTAGGATACATCTGTTCTTGCTGGCTGGGAACGACGGTGTTGCAATCCAAGTAAGGTCACCCTTCTGAAGATCAACTGCACTGGCATAAAGGAAAGAACCTGTAGGCAAAAAAGACAAAAGGTTTCCTTTAACCCTTCCACTGTGTGGTGGTAATCCCACCTCTGTACGCACATGTGCGAAATGTTTGTTAAGAAAATATGTTAATTCTTAAATAGATGGCAAAACATACTAAAAGTGATTACAGTATTGTGAAATTCTTTATTCGTGTTATTGTGGGCAAGATGGTGGGAGTGGAAAAATTGGTAATTAGCATAATCATGATACCATACATGGCAGCCATTTTGGATTTCCCAGCTTTCATCAAAACTGTGAAAAAGCTACTTTTTTTCAAATAAATTCTTCTTGGATGCATTTTTTAAAAGTGGATCATGATGCAGTTACAAAAAAATAAATAAAAATATCAAAATGTGGCAAGGCATGGTAAAACCACCAAGTTATCGCACAAGAAGTTATTGAGATATAAGCAAATAAACAACAGGAAATATAAACAAATACAAAGGAAATTTATGTCTATTTTGTTCTATAACTTTGGTTGTAAATGTCCGATTTTGATAATTGACCCCTCATTTGACCCCCTCATTTGACCCCCTCATTTGACCCCCTCATTTGACCCCCTCATTTGACCCCCTCATTTGA
>JAOTQE010074253.1:0-29115 GCA_025631205.1 Nesometra sesokonis
ATGGGTTATCGAGGACCGAATTTTCATGTTTCTAACCTAATTTTGTTTTTTGGCTCTGAAGGGCGGTGCTCGAGCACCATGAGCACTCCCATTGGATACAACACTGAAAATTAAAAGGTTCAAGACAGTGAAAGGTTTAAGGAGGTGTGAAACAACCCTAATCTCATTAAATATATTGAGATAACTTAACATTAGTTTATACCGTGCTTGGTAGTCTAATGTAGCCTTATGACATTTTTAGAAGGGCTCGATTTTTTACTAGCCCAGCCTACAATGGCTAGTGAAAACTGAACCAGGCTAGTGACTTTTCATTTTTACTAGCCCAGTTGGCTAGTGAATACAAGTGTCAAGCACTTTTACACATTGTAGATTAAGTTGCACCAGGTATGGGCTATTTGAATGGCTTGTGGGCTAGTAAAATATAAGGTCAACTTGCCCAGTGGACTAGTCAAAACAAAAACAGAAATCGAGGCCGGTTTAGGAAAAATATTTTTTTTTTAATTTTGCTGTGACAACACTACTTATATTCCAATAGCACTATGCTTAAAGTGAGGGACTGCTTTAAATGTATTTATGAATGATGAAGTTAACATCACAACATATATGGCACGGCCAAGCCAAAGTCGCATAGCTAGTTTTCTACAATTGACAGAAACAAACAAACTTGTCAAATTTCAATGTTTCCAGATGTATTATCAAGAAATGTTTTAAAAAAGCAATTTACAGTGACCCTGCATAGTCAAACTATACTGATAAACAATTTTTAAATGAAGTTTTCTCAAAACTTACATTCTAAATTTTCAAACTTCGATTATTCAAGGGAAAATCTTATGAAAGTGATTATTTGTTCAAAATAATATTGTGTAATTTCATAATTCATAAATAAATCAATTTTTTTGACTTATACCTTTTTTAGCTTGGCTGTGCCACATAAGCACGCATCCATGCTATGATACAACCTTTGACCCATTCCGTAAATCCTTGAGTAAAATTTTTTCAGTAAAGTTTCAGTGAAATGCTTATTTGAAACTTTAAAAGTGGCTCTTATTATTATTATAATTAATATTAATTTGGATGCAAGTAGTTTAGTATATATTATAAATGTTATTATGTTACTGTATATTACAGGTATTGCACTACACTTTTTAAAACAAATTCCCACATTATTCTTGTCAAAGACCATAAAAAACATAGTTTAGACATTTGCTTTGAAATTTAAATGCATTATACAGTTAAGAAAAACTAGCACCAGTAAAAAGTGACCAAAAAATAATAAACCATTTATTCTCAATCAATAAACACTCTGGACCATCATAATTAAGCATTAAGCATTCAATATTTATAATTTGGCGAGTGTGCGTGGTCCGGGTATAATGAAAATTTAGATTTCTCTCAAATTTGACCAGTGACACAACAGCTGATGTCATAGTTCAACGACCTTCAGCCACAGTAAACTAAGTCTGAAGATGTGTTCTTCACACAGTAACACATACACTATAGAGTATTTTAAAAACTAGTTTGTTATCATGATTATTTTTTTGTTTTTAATTGAAACTTGAAGCAAGTTTCCCATTGAAACTATAGGAAGCATTTAATTTGAATATAGGTCCAGGGCTGGCCAAAGCGACCCAGGACAGTAGGTTCGAAAGTGGGCTAACTTTAATTCAGTACTAAATTCAGATGTAATCTGGGACTAACTGACTATGGTATTCTCAAAGGTGTCTAATGTTTGTCCAGATATAAACAATGAACTAAAGCATTCTAGATTTTGTTTGCCGAGGAACTAGCATTACTGCAGGATCAACTAGTGCTGTTCGATGGTTAGTCCTAAACTAACTTTTGAGAATACAAATCCTTATTTGAACAAGTTGTTTTTTACAGTAATCTAGAGGTTCAATAAATTCTCATTCTTGTGCAAAGGGCTAGAATTCCACATTGACTGTAGATTTAACAGTAAAAGTAAAAGGCCTCACAAACAAACCTCAAACTTGCTGGGCTGTTAGGGGTTTTTTAATTGTCTTTACTGATTCAAACATCGTGAAAAAGAGAGATGTGGTTATCAGTGCTGTAGTTACTATCGCCATTTGTAGTAAATTTACCATTCATTAGATGGATCAAAGTTGTAGACTATACTATTCCTGATGATGACAATTTATGTCGAAATATTTAATCTTGTCACGATGGCGTGTATCTCATTGTTTGGAGTATGCATTATACTTTCTTACTTGAAGTTGATTAGTGGACCTTTCGGATTCTAGACTATACTGCTGTTCAACATTGAATCATTTGTTCATTTGTGCGGTTTAAGGAAAACAAATGAAGCAATACAAAATAATAGTACAGTATATCTATATTGGCTTTTTGAATACAAGGTTGTGTGTTATGGGCAAACAACTCTTAAATATATAACCAGTTTCTTTTTCCATTTTTTTTCTTGCCTTAACAGGGCTGGAGATGCACCATGAAAGCAATTTCAATTTGATTGTCTAAGCATCAATTTATGGATGAAAATATATGCAAAGTCTCACAACAAAATTCTAGTCACATGGTAGGAAAATACAAAATGGGTTATTGGTGCAAACTAATAGAGCATAATATAAGCTGTAATCTACACTTTAAATGATATTCATTAGATAAGAAGATCCTAAGATATGAGCATTTGAAATGTTCATGTATGGAAACATGATTTTGAGAAACCCATAAACAAATCTACAAATGTATAAATCTCAGAGAATCTGCATGAATGACATTTTCCTGACCTAAAAGTATACAGTATTGATATACAAGTACTGTACTCATAATTAATTAAAACTAAATTTCTAAAAATTTACCTTACATCTATTTTGGTGATTATCTCAATTTGATGTTACCTACAATGGGATTCATTTTGTGGCGAGATCTCACCAAGAAAAAACATAAAATTGAGCTATTCACCAAAATATTCTTGTCCAATGTTTGTTTTAATGAATTAGTACTATAGCACTTACAGATCATAATACTATAGTTTATGTCAGTTTCCAAGCAGGAAAATGTCCTTAATGCAAATTTTCAAAGACTGACAATCTTTCAATTGTTCATTTTTAGATCACTTTTTTGTAATTTTCAAAAAAAAGGAACATGTTCCATAACTTCAAATGCTCATAACTTTTGATCTGTTTATCTATGTAAAGTCAATTATAAGTTCAGATTACAACTCAGTTAGTCACATATTTTTTTATTTCATCCACACCCAACAGTAATAAACGCCTATTACAGGATGGATAAACTATATCATGCTTTAAACTAAGACTCACAACGAGGCTTAGGCAGTGGCATTGTTGTCTAGAAAATAATCCTGGCGCTTGGTCAGGATTGAACCCAGGACCTTGGGATTGGTAGGCAAGCATGTCAACCACTAAGCTACAGTACCACTACAAAACACTATTAACAGAAGTTACCAATAATTACATTTTTCTATCTTCCAAACACGAGATATTATGTGCCGAGACCTCACATATGTGGCAGAGCCAAGCCAAATGAGACATAAGTCGGAAAACTAAAAATTTAGTTTTTTATGGATTATAAAACTACACATTATTATATTTAACATGCAAAACAAATCAGTTTTGTACGATGTTTTCTTGCGAAGTTTAAACATTTAAAATTTAAGTTTTGAGAAAACTGCATTTAAAAATTGTTTATTCGTATACGTTGACTAAGCAAGGTCATTTTAAATTGCATTTTTAAAATATTTTTTGATCATATATCAGAAAATTGTTAAGGTAGTATTGATGTTGGATGCATGAACTGTATATTTTTTAAATATAATAAATGTTTAAAAAAATGACCATTTTTAAATCTCACCCTATTGTGGAAAATTAGCATTTGCGACTTAGGTCCCATTAGGTTTGTCTCTGCCACATATACGTAAACTATATCAGAGAATTATTAAAAAAAAAAAACAATAAAATTTCATTTCAAGTAAAACAATACACATTACCCTGATTTATGATGTACAGCTCGTTAAAATAAAAATAATTAAACAGTTGTTACTAACTGCAATTTTTCATAATTTGTTTTTGAAAAAACATTGTGATAAAAAGAATAAATTTCATACTTTTAATCAAACAGTGTACAATATATCCAGCATTAAAATATACTTACAATATAATATTAAATGTTTATAACAATAAAAATAATTATTTTACAGTCAATTTATACATTTGTGTCCTTTTATGGATATTACATTTACAGTACTAACTCGGATATAACCCCACACAACATTGAGCTTGTGATGACGTAGAATGTGAAATACGCATAGAAAATGAACGTGCTCAGTGACCACCATCGTATGTGTTCTACATTCTATGTTCAATTTTGATATCGATATCAATGATACACAAGTCAGACATGACGAACACATGAATTAACACTTAACTTGAAGATCGATAATATGCATGGAAAATGCAAAAAAACTACCTTTTTAAAATTATTTTCTAAAATTAATGCAGAGAGTTTATAATGTTAGATGATACTAAACGTCACTTCAATCATAATTGTGTCTGTATTGTGGCCTGGGCACAAAATCACCCAACGACTGTCCCAGATCCAAGGCGATAACTCAACGCACATAGTTTTGCCATGCACAGTGGCATAGCTATGATGTCAGTATGTTCCACTTCTACGTTGCCACGAATCAAAAGCTTGCTAATGACATACTATACACATTTCAAAGCCCACCTAAAAACAGACTGTTCAAGATTAGTGGGTTTATACCAGGGTATATGCCCACATTACACACTGACTGTGATTCTATGTTTAATGTAGTGGGTTTATACCAGGGTATATGTCCACATCACACACTGGCTGGGATTCCATGTTCAATGGTATTGGGCTTACACTATGTTATAATGTCCACATTACACACTGATTGGGATTCCATGTTAAAGGATAGTGGGCTTACACTTGAGTATATGTCCACATCACACACTGATTGGGATTACACGTTCAAAGTTAGTGGGCTTATACCAGGGTCAGTCTAGTAATATTAAACATGATATCATTGAGTTGTGTACTAAACTGAGTATTACAGACAGCCAAATATCAGCACACAGAAAAATGAAACAAAGGTAAATTGTCTTTCTCTAAACCAAACTGTCCAGAAAACCAGACAAAATGGAAAGTCCGCATGGCAGATGGTTTTGGAAGAGTTGATATTACTAGATAAAACAAACGGAAGAATACAAATCATACATCTATAAATTATCTATTTAAAGGCCCATTCATTCTAAAATTCAACATTGTGCGAGTTGTATGGCTGAGTGGTTAAGGCAGGAGAACCGTTAACCATGCATAAATACCAGCACGGGTTCGAGGCCCGCTCGCACCATGGTTCTGGTGGTGGAATAAGTCTTCTCGGATAAGGACAATAAACCGTAGGCTCAGTGTACACAAACAGAACATGTGCACTTTAAAGAACCCGGAACATTTTTTTAGATGAGTACGGGGTTATCCCTGTGTACCGGTCCATGCATGACCCCTGCCGTAGACAGCTGAAGTAGTACAAGTACAACCCAGTACTGGCTGCATAATATGACATGGCCCTTAGGGGAGTAGAAAGTCATAGGAATGTGTAACATCTGGTCCACAGCAACATGAGCATCTTCTAGAAGGATATTGGCACGTATACAAATGTACACCATTATTATTATAAAAAAAAATGGCGCTAACACAGAAGCAATCCAGACTATCACATTTTTTTGACAAGCAACATTGATTATGCCCATATATGGTAATAATATTTCTATTTATGTTCATGTTGTGACATCATCATGACCATATATAGGCATATTATTTTTTTTTGTCAAAGAAAATTTGACAGTCTGGACAGAGCTTACAGTTGACTATGTTGTATTCAAATTCACAGATATAATACTGATCTGCAATAGTTATTTTATTTATAAATTCCCATACACAAAAAATGCAAAATGAGAACAGAATTTGGTTTTTTTTACAAGGATACTAAAAAAGTGGATAAAAAAGTGGATAAATCTGTATTTGCTTTGTTATATAATGTAATCAAGGGCGAGCTAATGTGGGACGTTAATAGGATAATTTTTCCTGTGGAAACACGGCCTTATACATATTCAGTTGGTTGTTGTATTATTCAATTTTGTTTTATGTAGTCTTGTTTGGTGGGAGGTAGGCATATAACAGTGCTGACATAAAATAAATAATCCAGGTGGGTTTATCTATTATTCATATTAGGTTCAACATCACCTGTTTTCTGTGAACCTATTAACATATGGTTGTCTACTGTCCCCACTTCCATAAAAATTTACTTTTCCTAAGGTATTCATATCAAACGCTGATGAACCAGCACCAGGCCTGTTCGATAAAGAAGGTGGGTTCGACCCCGTACTCTGCACTCCGTAATTGTCTTTAGGCAAGTATGGCTTGGAGAAATCAATTCCAACTCTCGTAGTTGATCTTAATTGACCTGGATTTGATTCTGTTAAATTTTTAGTCGCTAACGTAGATAATACTGGATTTGCAACATTATATCTTGATGATATACTGGGAAGTGTTTGTTGTGATCCACTAGATATTGGTTCTAAAGTTGAATGGAAACTTAATTCTTTCAAAGGCGTTCCATACGGAGTACTCGATGCACGAGTGGGCGTTGATAACACTGCTGATTTATAGTCTTTCTCTATTCCAGCCGCTATCTGGTAAGGTTGATTTCGTGGGTTGTACACACTTGGTACATTAGTAGGCATCGGTGCTGGAGGAGGGAGATTAGTGAACGATTTGAGCGTCCCTCTATTGAAACCCGCCATTGATGACGGACGCGTCCAATCGTCTTTTATTACTTGTATCGTTAGCTGGCAAACTAGGTTTGATAATTTATTGGCAACATGGGCTAATACAAGCTGCAAAGAAAAAAAAAACAATTGTTAAACATTTTCTTACAGCCTGTTTACACTTTGGCAATAATGATTAATGATAAATGCATACAAAGTTCTTGATCCTCTAGAAATTAAACAAAAATTTTTTTTTCTATAATGACAGGATGAACTTGTATTTTAAATGCAAAAAAAATGATTTTACAAGTTCAACCTGAGACTACTACACAGAGCTCCCAAGTCTCCAGGATTATCCTGGAGTCTCCAGGAATTTTGGAACATCTCCCGGGCTCCCGGAATTATCAAATTTTATCCCAGAATTTAGTTCTCTCCAGGAAATTCTCCAGGTTTTGAGATATTTTCACAATTATACCATATTTTTGGCCTAATTTTTAAAAATAGTGGTTGAAAATAAGGAAATGTGAAGTTTAGCAATGTTTTTTTTATGAATGTAATGGCATGTTAACAGTGACAAAATCAGAAACTACTGTTTCATAATAAGCAATGTGTTTAAACAAAGGTATTTTATACACATTTTACACACATTTCATGAAGTTTACACATTAAAATGGATGTAGGGACGACCTCCAGAAAATCTCCAGGAATTCTGTTTTTACAATTTGGGACCTCTGACTACAGACTTATACCCCTTTTACACTGCAAAACGAAAAACAATTCCAGGACACCGCAACGATTGCGGAACGAGTTTCCGTTTACACCGGATCAGTTATTGCGGGAGGAATCCCGTTGAACTACAGCAAATCCGTTTACACTGCTCTAACCGCCGAGTCCTGATTGTTCAGCAAATGTTTATATAATAGTGCCCCCAAACACCTAGTTAAGGATTTTAAGAAAAATTCAAGTACTTACAGATTTCAGGTAAAATTACACATGATTTTTAATTAAATAGTATACTACAATCATATATATTATAAAACTAACATACAAATAAATTATTTTTATATTAAATATAATGTTGAGTAAAATTTATTGCCTAGTGAAAAAGGATGTTAAACCGTTCGTTCCGGAATTGATCGAAGCTGAATGCATTCCGCTTCAATGTTGCTTCATGTAACTGACATGAAGGACAACCCATGAACATTATTCCCAGTTGGTTTCTTCTGGTGGTGACTAGGCCGTACACTAGGAGACAATCCCCTACATTTCTCCAAAACTGTAGTTGCTTATTGAACATGTACATTAAACGTGTGCCACACAGGAACAACGGCTTAACATTTTATATGAAAGTTTATGCGCTATGTGTTGTTTTTTTTTAAGTGTAGCTAAGGATTTTAATGTCCTAGGTACGACGATAAACTGCATCCGGTCGAGCTGCCGGTGACTTAATCCCTGGCAACCCTACTTACAGTTTTAGAAACTGTTGAGTAGGAGGGTGTCATGGTCACCCTGCAGAAATAAAAATAACATTTGAACGAAGGGCGGATGAGCTTTACGAAGCCAACGGCCAACCATATTTAGTTTAAAGAGTAGGATTAGTTTTTTTTAAATGTATTGTTAAGATATGTTATTTGTTCAAAGTGTAACTGTGACTTATCATTCATTTAAACCAGGGGCCAGTGAGTCTTCATGCTTCAGTGTACAACACACTAATAACAGTTAGTTGACTGAGCAGATGGCAGGGGCGGATCCAGGATCCACCAAAAGGACACACTTTTCAAGGTCTGGGTGGGCGTGGTTGCCAGTTTTATTTTGACGAGCAAAAATTAAAAAAGAAAAAAAGGTTATTAACCCTATTTTAGTGCTCTGGTGCTTTATTTTGGCCTATGGGTCATTATTATTTTTAATTATTATGGGTTTTTATGGTAAATTTTTGACCGGGTGCACCTAATATAAGGGGGGAAAAGGGAAAACTGTTTTATGGGGGTGCGCGCCAGTTGCACACCCCCCCACAAAAAAAATCCGACCTGGATGTACAAAAGTTTTTTTATTATTTTACCTGTTCATCAGCATCCCTACGTACTCGTACATGCAACGATCCTGCAAGAGTTCCAAACGATAACGTCCAGAAATGCTCATTGCGGAATTCTAAAACACCATCTAAAGTTGAGGCCTAGAAAATAAATAAATTATTAGCATGAAAATATTATATATTTTATTTGCCCATTGTTGCATAAACTTTCAGCAATGTTTTGCTAGAATATATAATAAAGATAAACCCACACTACACTAAATTGCACATTTTAAAAATTTGACATTTTTAAATTAATTCATTAAACAATGTTAATCATGATGCTTTAAGATGCCTAACGCAATCAAACAGTTACAAAAGATTTCAAATGTCATTGTAGTTTGGTCCTGTACCTATTCACACTCACAATGCCACATTCTAAACCTCATGAGACTTGGTTCAGAAAGAATGATGTAGTTATCATACTGAAGGTGGTAAGAAAACTAACTGTTGGATGTGACAGAAATGTTTTTTTTTTTTTTTTTTTAATTTAATTAGCCAGTTGTGTTATGTTTGGATTCTAAAAGATGACAATGCACAGAAATAATGTATTTTGTCTCATTTAGCCTGTCCAATTATATTAAAACGCATGAAACATATTTTCATGAAAGCACATTGATTTTGTCTTTACATTTTAGTATTAATATTTAACTCTATATGCTTACCTCTCTAAGACTCTTGTCTAGCTGGCCTATCATGTACTCTGGGGTTGTCTGGAGCAGTATGGTACCACTATACACACTCATTGGAAACATTGTACCTGATATCATTAATGCTATACTGAAAGCTGCCAGTACATCAGCTACATAGTAATTACTGCAAAAAATATGATGATGAGATTTGGATTATGGCAAAGATAATACAGAGAGAAACAAACACGTATTAAAGGGGTTGGGAGAGCAGAGTATTTTTCAACCTTAAAGATCCATTGTTTGCAATGAAATATCTGTGAACATTGCCTCAAAGATACCTAGGAAATACATCTATTTGAAAAAAATTGTCCCGGGAGCAGGGGCGGCGGAAGAGAAGGATAGGGTGACGCATCCTCCAGTGATAACTCAGGGCGTTGATATGTGTGCAAGTGACGACTATACTCGTCAAAAACAGTGTACCTTTATAACGTTGCTCACGACACATGCGTACAAAGTAAACTTACAGCCTCTTCAGGGGTAGTTCAGGGAAGATACCCCTAGACGATAATGTTGGAATAACTTTCGTTTGTTTGTTGTGTTTTATTGCAGGCAGTTTAAAAGATTACAAAGTGTCCTGGCACCCTTAATACAAGCGAGTAAACTAGTCACTGATAACAATCGTATTTCCAGTGCAAGCGAGTAAACTCGCCACTGCCGTAGGCAAGGACATTTCTTTCCCATTGCCAACTACGAGTGTTAAAATAATAATGTACAAATATGGTGACATGGTCACAAACCCCAAAATTGTCAATTAGTGAACCATCTAATAAATGTATGTGGTCTGCCTTAACACTAAGAAAACTTTTTATTGAATTCAGTTTGTTTGAAGGCAGATTTCGACGATATCATTAATCATTTTTTCAATTGATATTAATGATAGAATATAACTTACTTTACATCAACAAGAAGATCAACAATAAATAAAGCTACTCCGCCAGCAAGGCCTATCAACATGAGAGGGTTGACACGGGGTAGTAGAAGGCGGTCTAGCCCTGGTAATACAGAGCAAAAACTGAAAGATAAAAATATATTAATAAGAAACGCCGCAATCAAGCCCTATTAACATCAGGGAGTTAACAATGGACAGAATCTACCGGTCTAGTCCAATAATACATGATACAGAGCACAAACTGAAAGATAAAAATGTAAAATTTTTGGAATATTTTAATCTGTAAACCTAAAATTTCTGGAAATTGAGTCAAGTCATTAAATAGTAATACGGTAGTTACTAATGGCGCTATAGCCTGTTGGTTTAACATGGTTTAACATGGTTTAACATGGTTAACATGGTTTAACATGGTTGCCTACCAATTTCAAGGTCCATTCAATGATGACAAAGCACTAGGATCAATTTTATGACTATAAACACCACTGTCTATAGCCCTGCAGTAAGTTCATAAGCATGACATAGTATATCCATCCTGTTTCTTTATATTAATTGTATTATTTAAGCTAATTATTATCATAGAGTGCCATTTAGTGATTGTCAGTCAAGGAAGTTAAACATTTATATTAATGGATATTAACATTTTAATGACTTGTACCCCTTTACAGTAAGTGCCTTTGGTTTATGAAGATTAGGGGGGTATTTAGCTCAGCTGGTTTAGCTGGTGTAAATCACTGTGCTGTGTGCTGAACCAAGACTTGCTTGTCCATGTTTCGATTCAACACTACGCCATTCTCCTTGTGTTGAGGCTGGAGGGTCGAAATGCAAGTTAGCACACAGTCTTTCGGATGAGACGTTAAGCCGTTGTTCCCGTGTAGAACACAACTCATGTGCAGATTAAAGAATGCAGTGCACTCTTTGGCAAAGAATAGGGGATTGTGTCCCAGTGTACTGCCCAATTATCACCAGAAGGACCCCACTGTAAATAAGTCCTCTTTGGACTTTTTTGGGTTATTCTTGGTGCTCTACAACACTAAATAAATATTTTTTAAATTCAAAGATCTCAGAAGTCCATCCACCAACAGCAACACAAGAAGAAAACTTGCATCTCTTTCATACTGTGAAGTGGCATTTTATCTTGATGGTTAGCATGCTTTTCTTCCAGTCTTGAGGCCCTTCGTTCAATTCTGGTTGAAACCAGGTTTTTCCCATGAACTAATATAAAGTGGCATTGTAGACTGGTAGTTAACATGTTTGCCTTCCAATCCAGAAGTCCTTGGTTCAAACCTGGCTGCACACTATGTTCTTTAACACAACCTAACAATGTCACTCCCTAGGCCTCTTGAGACTTGGTTTAGAAAGTATGACATAGTTTTCATCCTTTAAGTGGTGAGAAAACCTGCTGTTGCATTTGACATGAACATTAAATTAAAACGAAAACTGAAATACTGAATCTCACCTTCTACTCATATCAGCAAAGTGTACTTGTAGCCAACTGGAACTAGACGCACCAATCACATGATCAAAAGCTACGTTTTTAACACCATAAATTACAAAGATATGACAGAAGAACCCTAGGCCGGCTCCTAGTAGAAGTCTCCCGGTATGCACCTCCTCTGGCTGTAGCAGGAGCTCAGTACTGAGAGAACAAAAATAATTTTGTGTTACAATTATATGCACATATTTATTATAGAGTTCCCAACTGAAATTTCAAAACAATGGGTCATGCCCTTTGTTGCTAGCATTAAGAAAAAATGCTGTCAATGTTTATTATTTTAGAAATAATATACAGGTGAATTTTTAAAGAAATTTTGTTTTTTGGGTGATTTTGAAAGGAATGCTCCTTTGGGTTTTCTACATCCTCCACATGTAAACATGTGGAGGAAAGTTTATCTAAATTTGCAAACTTCTCAGATTCCATCTCTACTTGCATGGTAATTTTGTCTGAAATGTAATATCCCAAGCCATAATTAAAGATCATATGTGACTCGTCACAACTATAGACGTTCTTAATGTTAAGACGGTCTAAAGACTGCTTATAGCAATCCGCCCCTGTTTTTTTTTATAAAATTTATCAATGTTAATTTTGGATCTTCTGACTAAATCCCCATTTTACTTGGCTAATGACACTGCAGGGAAAAGTTTATCAGATCCATCTCTATGGTAATTTTGTCTGAAATGTAATATCCTATGAAATAACACACCAGAATAACAATGAAATATAATATTTCACAGGAAGATAAATACAAGAGGTTAGAATACTTGTGGTTGGATGTGACACAAAATAAATAAAAATAAAAACTGAATACTTTACAAACCTTTCTTTCATAATAAAAATACAGCCAAATATAGCTAGCATAGTAGACGCAAAGACAGCTAACACTTCAAATCTTTCAAACCTAATTTGAAAAAAAGTTCATTCAAAAACAGTTATCAAAATACTTACATCAGATTTTTGTGGAACGCAACCAATACCAACTATTAATGAAAGAACTAGTAATACTATACGACTCAATCAGTATCTGAAATAAGACTTTGTTATAAATTCTTCTCAGTACTATTTTTAGATTAAGTTACAGAGAAAATCAGGGCGAGTTTGTGTACTTTTTTAATGTATTTCATGGTAAATTTAATATTTTATTTTTTTTTATAAACTAATTCCCAATTAAATAATACTTAGAGAGACATAAGTTGCAAATGCTAGTTTTCCACAATAGGCAGAAATTTAAAAATGGTCAATTTTTTTTCAAATTTTATTCTATTTCAAAAATATACAGTTCATACATTAAACTTTCAAGAGAGTTTTAGAATATTTCACTTGAAGGAGCCTCTCGGATAGAAGTGGGAAGATTGTTCCACAGTTTAGGAGCTGCAACTGCAAAGGCCCTGTCTCCATATGTTCTAGTGGTGAACCAAGTCTTCTCAGATAAGTACTATAAACCGTAGGCCCAGTGTACACAAACGGCTCATGTGCACTACAAAGAACCCAGTACATCTTCAAGATGAGAAAGGGGTTAACCCAGTGTACTGGTCCATAGATCCCCTACTGAACTGAACTGACTGAAGAATGTAGCACCTGGTTTTCGGGTAGCAAGACATGACATGACCCTTCAGTTGCGTACAAATGTCATATGAATGTGTAACATCTGGTCAACAGCACCTTGAGCCTTAACTGTAAGGCACTATATACAAATCTCATCATCATCCTTATGTAAGGATATAGAAAGCAATCATCATCATCCATAACCACTACCACCACCATCATCATCATCATCACCACCACCACCATCATCATCATCACCATCATCACCACCACCACCACCACAATCATCATCACCATCACCATCACCACCATAATCATCATTATCATCATCATCATTATTATACTATTCATTAGGCACATCACAATTTAATGGCCAGAAAAATTATTTACCTACAGTGGTATAAAAGCGACAACTTACCCAAATGAAAATGAGGATGTAGGCCTCTGTTGTCTTACCCATATACTAACTAATGCTGTTCCAAGGTACATTAAATCAAAGATCAGTAGATTGGTATATGCTGTTAGAGCTAGAAGTATAATAAAAAAGGAAATTGAAAACTGAATGATTTAATAACATGAACATTTTTTAAATTGACATTCCATATTACATTTAGGCCGTGTTTCCAAAGGAATTTCAGATTATCCGATAAAATATCATCCAATCAAATCAATTTTAAAAACTACAACTGCGCAAACTCAGTGTAGCTCATATAGAATTGCGAGTCCCCTAACTTCCGGTGATTTTTTGGCGATTTCCCTTTTCATCACATGGCACCCCAGGCAACCTGGTTGCACCACGGTGAAACCCTCGCAAAAAGCATCAAAAGCAAGATTAAGGTTGACCCCATGTCAAAAGTAAAAAATTATCACATTCAGGTCAATTATCGGATAATTATCGGAATATTATCAGATAATTATCAGATAATTTTATGACGTCAAAATAGGTTAAACACCCCTATCTGCAGCACTTTTATCGGATAATTTTTATCGGGATAATTTATCGGATAATTTTTTCCTGCGGAAACATGGCCTTATTCTACCAATTTATTCAGATAAATTTCATGATATAACCAGAAGCATTTGGAGAGCGCAAACCTCCATCGAACGACCGAAATCCTCACCTTTGTAGGAATAATAATATAAGTTATAAGTGTGGTTTTCCTATTATAATAGTTGTACCTTTGTGGTAAGCATATGCTTACCTTGCAGTTCCTGGGCTCAAATGCAGCTTTAACCTTATTTTACTCAGGTGTTTATAATGGTAAGCCTAGGCTAGGCCTAGAGAAAAATTGATCTAATGATGGTTTTAAAATGACTTTAAATTGCTTGAATTCATTAATTAAAACATATTATTTTGTTTGGTTATTTGAATGTTTAGAATAAGTAATATTTTGGACACAAATATAATTTTTCGCCCAAATTTATTAACTTTTTGTCAAAACAATTTGTGATGATGAAAATCTTTCAAAAAATGATGACGTCATCAATCATTTTATGGATACGTAAAATCCAAGGAACATAAAATCAGCGTACGTAAAATATATGTATAACCAATTATTTTTATTCTACAGCCAAACAATTTTATTTGTGCTAAACTTATTTTTAAGTTCACGAAAATGATTGACATAAGTGATCGATGACTTGTATTGCAAGGTGCCTCAGAAAATAAACTGATAAATCTATGATTTAGTGGGTAAGGCTTCTTGCTCGGTGGTCCAGATCAAATGAAAACTTACCCATACTGCCTGTTGAATTACACCAAACTAATAAGATTAAAATACAGATCATTGTGAAGATACTGAACCCTGCAAGTCTTCTCGTCTGAAATATTTAAAAATGACCAACTCAATATATTTTGGTTGCAATAATTAAACATGTTGAAAGGAATAGTTTAAATACTTTGGTTGTTTAAGTCCTAGTAATAGCCAATTTGCTTAAATTTTTTCAAGTATTTTATCGTGGTTATGGACCAGTAGGCAACAATGCATAGTGTTTAGCCACTCCCTTTGAAAAAAATAACACCCTCTGACTAGGTAGGTCTACCATGTTAAATTACTAGGGCGATCTACCTAAAACCACAGAGAACTACCTAGTAAGGTAGTATATAATTGCCCTGTCTGTTGATGTTATTAATGTCTTAAAGTATAAGACAGGTGTACAGGTATTTTCCTAGGTATACTTGTAGAGCATTGCTTACCATATCCCTGGTAGTATCCCTTAATACATGTAGTTTTTATAGGGTTAACCCTGTTTTCTACCTTGTCACTACCATTATCTACCATGTTAACAGTGTTATTTTTTTCAAAGGGCTGGTGTAAATAGAATGCTAGCCATCTATGTGTTCAATGAGGATAGTGGTTGGACCACCGAAACATGTCTGTTAGTAAGGCCACCTTTTGTAAATAAATGTAGTGTGGAATTATCAAAATTTCTCCCGAAATTTAGTTTTCATCAGGAATTCTCCAGGTTTTTTTTTTAAGGTTTCACAATTGGCCTAATTTTTCACTTGTTGACAATAAGCAAATAAGAAGTTTAGAAACATTTTTGGTAAACAGTAATAGAATATTTCAACAGTAAGAGAATCGGTAATAATAAACAAGTTCTTATGCTTTCAAATAAGTATTGAACACACAAAGGGTATTGTACACACACAAATGACGGTCATACTATGAGGAAATTCTCAAGGAAATTTGATTTCTCAACTTGGGACCCCTGCATTTTTTCTTAAAAATTCTCTATTAATATCTTATAATAAAAAAAGCTAAATACACCCACTATGGCTTTTTGTTAGAATTTCCATTGATAAAGAGAAAATATAAGCAATAATGCTTATTACTTCAAATATGAGAAGATAAATAAAATTTACAGGATTCGTTTTAAGTTATGAAAAAGGTTTCGTTTTCATAGTAAATTACACTAAGCTAAAGTCATTAATAAATAAAACAATTAAATTAACATGTTCTCTCATTTATATTATTACAGTTTACTGTACCTGTGCTTCGCCTGCTAATGACCGCCATTCTTGTAGAACTCTGGCAACAATTCCACCCTGATTACGTGAGAATGGTTGAATAGTTCCAGATATATGCCCCTTCGATGCACCTGTTCCCCTCTGCCTAAGGTCTGAAAAATTATAAATTGAGACATGAACAGACTAAATATTATGCACCTATAAATTTGGATTTGTAATATGAGACGCCACCTATCGGTTGCAGCAGAGAGGCTGAAATCCACAGTACCTTATGGGAAAAGATTGACATTGAAAGTTAAACTTAGAATTATTGAAAGGCTGAGCTGAACTGCAGCCTGTGCCTGCGAGCTGTTCAGCCTGCATATTATGAGTAGGTACATCTTGTATATTTCTGTCAAAATTTAGACCATTTTCGTCGAATTCTTCCTCCGTTTTTGCCACTGTTTTCATTTGTGAAGTATCAGAATTATATTCACACACTGCCACCACACTTAAAAATGCAGAGGCGATGTCGACCCCAAACTTGGAAATCGGCCTGTCCGATGGCACACCACATTGTAAATCCACTGAATTGTATGACGGACTACAGGACACTTGGGAAAGATGTGTCATGGTTGGGTAATTTTGATGCAGGGTACCTTCAAAATCAACATACTGTATGGTAAGTCATATTGCAAAATTGGATGCATCAATCAATTTACATCATCATTCATCATCATCATTGGCCTTTGATTTGGTTGGCAACTGTCCTGTAGTTCCATCTTTATGTCGATTTTGGGAAGTTCTGATGTATCTGCTCCCTCTTGTTACAAAAGTTGATGTAAGTGGCATTAAAATGTATACTGCATCCTTTTTAAAGTCGGCTACGTCAGACTGAGCGACTTCTGCATCAGTTCCTTCCACGATGACAGTGAAATGTCAAGAGGTTAGGGCACGTTTTATTTTCTCTATCTAGCTCGCCATATAAGATGTTCTTCGGGAGCCTGTTTCATCCTGTCTGCAAACATGTCCTGTCCATGTAAATTTACAAATTATATCATTTTTCTAAACTGTACAATTCCCCACAGATTGCAAGAGGATCAGACCTATATACTTCAAAAGAATTGGGCCAAACTACTGTCTGTAGAGTGTGGATAATGGTTATTAAAAAAAAAATGCAAAATCGTCTGTTGTGTTAAATGAAATGAATACTAACAAAACTTTAAATATATTTTTAAATTTCGTAAGAAAAAAACTGTTATTAGCCATATTAATTACAACACTTTTTACTCGATAAAACAAAACATGTTTCTTGTCTCTGTGGCACCAGTAGGGTGCTGTACCGTACCTCTCACTGCTTTACATGAATGGACAGTCATCATGGTTCATCATATTCAAGCAATTGTTGGTACAGTAAGTGAAAATCATTAATAAAACAGTATGTCAATTTTGTATAATGGTTACTGTTTTGAGGGGTGCGTCTTGTTGTGTAAAATTCTGATGCACATCTGACAACAAGTGACACATCATTCCCGTGGGTCCTAGGCCTAGGCGGCATGAATGATATGCCTAGGCCTAGTATAAGTTAAGTTAGGCAGACTGAAAATTAATTATTAAATTAAAATCTTGATGGCATGATGTCATTAAATTTTTAATAAAACCATACCAAGATAATTAGCCTAAGGTTAGACAAAATAAACTTATAATTAATAAACAATGTCAAACTTCCACAATTGCTAGGCCAAACTTAGGCCCTCCTGTTATCAAATCAAGCAACGTAATCAGACGGTGACTCACCGGCCGAAGCGAACTCTAACCCACCTCCGGCTGAGGCAATATCCATAGACATGTCTGGAGCATCGATATCTAAAGCCACCATCCCTTCCATTTTCATTGGGTCATACGCCGTATGTCCGAAGTTATTTTCTATCCCGTTGGATGTTATTTTTCTGTTAAAATATCGTTCATTTTGGTTCTGCAACGTGGATGTTTTTACGTTAAAAGTCAGTCGATCAGAAGCCATATTGTTCACATCATTTCCCAATGGTAAGTTTTTATAAAAGATGGTACGGGATTGGTCAAATCTTTACAATGACTAGCGTATTAGCCAATGAAAATGTACAGGAGATCGTTGCAGAAATTGAGAAACTATGTAACGTTGGTGGCAGCAGATTGTAAATAAAGTGCACACGTTTTGTGTTATTTCATGTTTCTCACGGTTGTTTTTGCTTAATTTAATGAATTAAGGAAACACTCCTTTGTAAGTAATGCATGATGAATTAGATATTACAAATCAAATCTAATAATGTGTTATCAAATATTAATACTTTAACAAGCTAAAAGGGAGTGACTCTTCAATTCAACCCTAGGCCTAGGCCTTAGGCCAGATAATTACACATGTCTACCGTCTCTGCTAATACTTATTGTCCCCGAGTCCGTTTTTCTGGTCGATTCCTCCCAATTTTACTATCGTGTTTTTTTAAATATATAAAAACTATTACTTTCTTCGTCTTGCTTTCAGATAAATGAAAATAATTGAACGTACATTTGTGATTTCAGATTTCTACAAACTAGGCCTAATAAAAGATTTTATAAACTGTTGTTTAGTTTCCAAAGATGGCATACAGCAGTGGTAAGAAGATTTGGACTGGAATGAAGTATGTGATATATGCTGAGTTAGTAGCAGTAGCTGGAGGCTACTATGTCTGGCACAAGATGAACATAGATCAAGGTGAAAAGGCTTACCTAGTTTAGGCATGAGGGGCAGGTGCGAATCCAAGGGGATCTTAATTTAAAATTTTTTTAATAATATTTAATTAAAATTGGTTTCTAGAAATTTGAGAGGCTATTTGCATTGAAAATACCATGGAATGTCAGACATAACATATATGATTTTACAAAGTTTGGTTGTCTATTGCCCAAACTTCATGTAAGCGGACACTTTTTCCAGACATTTTTTCCAGACTCGATTGTGTCCACTTACAAGAGGTTCAACTGCATACCTGCAAAGGTTTTTTGGCTCCAATGCGTGAGACAACCCCCAACCACAATACTGGGCCACATTTCCACCCATTTCAATCTGACAAAAAAAAAAAAAACGTATTCTGACCGTTTTTTTGACCATTAATGCCCAAATTTTTTTTGGGGGTGGCATTTTGTTTTTACCGCTTTGGCACTATTGTCTCATGCCTGAGATAAACTATTGAAATAACTGTTTATGAGTGAGGATTCTGCTAATGCGTGAGAAAAAATTATTTATGCGTGAGACGTCCAAAATAGGCTCCAATGCGTGAGACTCGCGCATAGTGCGTGAAAGTTGGCAGGTATACAACTGTAGTGTTTCTGGTGATGGAACAAATCATCTTGGATAAGCACTTTAAAAAATGTGGCTTGTGTATACAAAAACGCATATATTTTGTTCAAAAAAAGGAGTTTTAATTTTAACCATGTACACAAGCTAGTCTACAGTTAAGCTACATACATATGTGAGATCTCACCACAAAATGAGTCGCATCGTAGGTGAGATCAAATTGAAATAATCACCAAATAGGTCTGAAGTCAAATTTTTGAGAAATTTAGTTTTAATCAATTATGAGTACTAAGGTACTTGTACTTCATTATTATATACTTTTTAGGTCAGTTTTCATGCAGGAGTGTCCTTCATGCAGATTTTCTAAGATTTATAATCTTTTAATTGTTTATTTTTTGATTGCTTTATGAGCGATTTTCTCAAAACCTTGTTTTCAAGCATAAAAATTTCAAACACTCATATCAATGGATCTTCTTATCCAATGAATGCCATTTAAAGTGTAGATTACAGCTTATATTATGCTCTATTAGAAGGTACCAATAACTCAATTTTGGTTTTTTCTATCATGAAAACCATTTTGTACGTTTGAAAGATTAGTTTCTTTTGTAAATAGCCTACTCCATATTAGGGTGCTAGAAACAAAACTACTACTAGGCCTATGTTATGAGTTCGCGTAAAGATTTCGAGTATATTATAAGTAGTGTAATACGCGGTATTCTATGTTTTCACACGATGTGATCATATTACATGTAAACAATGTCACCGACTCTTGATCTCATACAAACTCCGGAAACAATTAACAAGTGTTGATTGTACGAGAATGCGGTTTTGTTTGCTTAACCGCTACGCTTCGTTGGTTTTTCGTTTTGCTGTGTAGCTCGATGCATTGTGCTGTACATTGCTATTACCCTATTTACTGAAATGGAATATTCTAAAATTTTGATTAGCATCTAAACAGCGCGTGGCCCACGCGGTGGAATTTACTACTGGAGATTTGCACAACAACGCGTTGACTACGCAGTTTTGCGAAGCTTTAGAATGACGGCTTCCCTTACATATGTCCAGTTAAAATTTATGTTCAATGTGTAATATTTTACCATTTTTAATTGAATTTAGGAGTATTTAAAATTGAGGGTTTATAATTTGAGGTGTAAAATTGAGTTTCCACTGTACTATTATAAATAGAACGCAATCATTCACCAATTGCAATTAATGTGAAAAAATGTTAGCATGTAATAAATGTAAGATGTTTGTTTAATTTGGTTATGTAATATTTTTATTTATTTACTTCAATCCAAACCAACAGCAAATCATCGCCACTAACAGGCTGGTTTAAAATCTATAAACTTATTCATATTTGAAAATATTTACAAGAATGTAAACAGGTGTTACTTGTTTACACAACTTTATTTTAATAACAAAACTTTAGACTTGTGACTAAAATATATAATAAAATTGATTGTAAGAAAACATAATTTACTTTCTTTCCTTTATAGAATACAGAAAATACATGCATGAGAATTATCCAGTTGTGTTAAACGGTAAGCATAATTATTATAACATGAATACAAGTTTTAAAATCTAATAAAATTATTTAGTTTAAAAATAAAGCTGTTCCTATATTCAGCACTGAAAGTAGGGCATATATAATACAGTACAGTATATGCTAGACAGTGCATTTATAGTAGTATTTAAAAAGAGCAGAAATAACTTTATTAACGTGTTTAAAACAACTCATTGACGTAATAGACTCAATCGGCTACCCAAGATAACAGAAGTCATGTAATGTATAGTTAGTATAGAATGTAAGAAAAGCAACTTAAAGTGCATGGAAAACCATAGCCTGTCTCACAGGCCTTACAATCTGGTTTATTCACTTTTATTGCTAGATCTGTTTAAGGCGCTATTGACGTCCCATACTCCTTATTTTAGTTTAGTCGTATGGGATGTCAATATCGCCTTAAAAGGAATCAAGCAATAAAAGTGAATAAACCCAAACGTAAGGCCTGTGAGACAGGCTATGCAAATGCACAAATGCTATCAAGAAAAAATTTAAAATATTGTAATCAGCCTTGCCACTTTTCCAACCAGGACCAAAAAGATCCATTAATTAATAAATGACTTAATCAAATTAAAGCGCATGGTAAACCATTGTGTGCTATGTTTTAGAATGTATATCTAGATACAATTCTGATGAATTTTCAGACAGTCAATAATTAATATTCCCTTATAAAATAATGATTTATTTAGTCAAGTGATGTACAATGCATCTTGGGATCTTTATTTAGCGAGATTGCAATTATATTTACTAATCAATAATCACTTTAATCCAAATTTTCCAAATTCATTTTTCATAAAAGCTTTATGTAGGAAAAAAAGTAAATTTTGAAAGTAAGATTGATGTTAGGCTCAGCAGAAACTAAGATAATACATGATACCATACTTTAAATAGGTCTGGGCCTATGTACAGTATACAAAAATTCCCCCCCCCCCTCCCCTCCGAAACCAAGATGCATAAATACTGGATGTGATGAAACCATCATATTACACTGTTCTCTCTCTCCCCTGAAAGTAAACAAACTCATTACCCATTATACATCACATGACCCGAATAGCTAATTGGTCTATTAAAATTAGACATCATTAATGGCATTCATCATTAGATACGTAATTATTTTAGGTCATTTTCTGGGAAGTAAATTAATAAATATATTATAATAATTACATGGAATTGATATTGTAAGTAAATGATGTCAATGATGAATTTATGGACTATGCATTCACACAAACAAACAGTACAAGTGCACCCTAAATATAAAAAAAAATTTTAAAAATAATAAATTGATCAAATATGGTAGTCAACTCTTTTTTTTCACTTGTCAAATTTAAAACCATTAAAAACTTGACCGTCAGTGAAAAATGCACGCCCCACCCTTGTCCACTTCACACAATGCTGGATCCACACCTGAGTGTCATCAAAATTCTCATATTCCAAACTTATCACTAAACTTCTAATAGTGATGAGTTCACAGATTCAATTTTGTAAACCAATCACCGCAAATTCAAATGACAGCACTGGTTGGAATATGATCTGCTGTCTTTGTCAGCTGCTTGTTTTTGCTATTTTTTTCTAGTTGATGTCCTGTAACATCCCTGTTATGTCCTGTTTTTTCATCTGGTACAATTGTTCCATTCTCCCTTTGTTGTTAATTTATATAGGCTGGCCCAATACAGGGCATGTTTCTTTTTCAGGCATTTTCTTACTTACTTTAATTTTTTTAATATGATATATATTTTGTTAAATTGTCCAATCTTGTAATATTTATACTTTTGTTTATGACAGGAGAGGTGCTGTACCTTGGTAGTTAACACGTTTGCCTTCCAATTTTAAAGTCCTGGGTTCGAACCTGGATGAACACTAGGTTCTTTTCTATGCCATAGCAGTACCACTCCCCAAGCATCATAATGAGACTTGGTTTAGAAACCATTATGTAGATCTCATTCTGTAAGTGGCTAGAAAAATTACTGTTGGATGTGACAATATAAAAAAGAAAAGTATTATATTGATTGATTGTTATATTGATAAACAGAGAATAAAAAAACAATTCAGGCTTTTCTTGAAAAATACTGTATGCCATATACTGTATTTATTATTACATTACAGAGTTTACTAAAAATATTGTTTCTTGCAGTTTTCTACAAGACAGCAGAGTATGGTGGAATAACAGATGCGAGAAAGAATGATTATGAAAAATGGGGTGTGATCACAGAATCATCATCAAAATCATGACAGCTATAATTGAGAAAAAAACATAGTATATAATTATTTATGAATTGGACATCTTTAAATGATGAAGTACAATATAATAGTGATTTTGGGAAGTGCAAAAGTTCAGAATGAGAGCACAACATTTCAAATTAAAGGGCATTCAAAGAGTGCATAGGTCTACCTCTGCCCACATAATTCTCCACTATATAACATTGACCTTTCAACTTGATTTTTCAAAATTGAATCACTTCCACATCTTAACATAATAATTTCTGCTAGTTTCATTACTGTACTCTATGGTTAATATTGTGGTCAGGAAGGTGTTCACAAACAAAGAGGGGCGAAAACATAACCTTCGGCCAACATCGTTGTTGGAGGTAACAAATTTTGGTCCGTAGCCTAAAAGCCTTCATCAGAAATTGTTAATTTGTTATGGATGACTGGTAATCCTGTCTGCTGCCCTCTATGACCAGGGATTTCAAGACAAATGAGCTGATTGTACCAGTCACTCTGATGAAGGTTCATAGACTACTGGCTGAAATGTCACATAGGTATTTACTTTTGTGGAAATTTATTTACTATTGTAGTCAAAATTTGATACTAAATAGGTCATGTTGTTTGCCAAGCCTTTTGAGATAAAAAAAAATATAAAGTCATAAAATGAGATAACTATAAATATACAAATAATGTATTAAAAGAAACCAATCACCAAGTCAGCTTTTAGGCAAATGGTGAAGATTGATGTAGACTGCAATCATTAATTATCTTTCAGTTGACTAATTAGTTGTCATTAAACAAATTGGACTGATTAATTTAGTTACGTGTTTGATTGATTATCAAACATACCTGCACTTTTTTATCCAGGTAATGAATTTTCATTATCTGGATTACAGTTTCTAATACATTTACAGTTTAATGTTCATATTTAGATATTTTTTTTAATCAAACCAAAAATAATTAAGGGTAAAATTACGTTTTTTTTTTATTTTTTGTGGATCAGAAAAGCTGGAAGTTTTGATCTGGAGGTGAAAAATCATCAACCAAAATAAAGGTCCACATCTTCTAAGCCAATGACCATGTTATTAAACAAAAATGGTCCTCTAGAGGTCAGTTTGTGTAGTGGAAGATCATAATCTTCAGGGGTTTATCCAGGGGGGGGGGGGCGGAGGGCGTGAAGCAGGCACACTATTTCCGATCAAGGTGGGCGTGTTCACCATTTTAAATTTAACAAGCGAAAAAATGGTTATATGCCACGTTTTACATGTTTTGGGGCCTAATTTTAATTTTCGGGGATCAGCGTGAGGGGGCGCACATAAGCAACTTCATTTTGCCGATATCTCCCCCTCCTCTCAATCCACACCTCGTTTTCTGAAGAAACTGTTCATGGAAAGAACATAGAAACTGTCAAGGTGTGTTTGCCCATAAATTTTATAAAAAGAAAATTTGAACTTTAAAAGTGGTGCTGTAGCTTCGGGGTAAACATACCGGTCTTAAATTCCTGAGGTCCTGTGTTCGAATCTGACCATTTCTCAAGCCTCATAATGACTTAGTTTAGAAGTGAAATATTAAATGAAATGTATGTATAATTAATTTACATAAATTGCAGTACCTGTTTCTTATTTTGGCTTAAATTTGATCCGTTACGTCACGGATTCTAACGTCAACGCCATTTCACGTTTTCAACTGTGCATGTGCAGATGAAGGTCAAGTAATAAAACTATTCTTTAATAAAAATGAAAAATGTGGTCTTTGAACTTACGGTGTTTATCGTGATATTTGTTATAGTTATTAATGTGATAACTAATATCTTGTAAGCGTCCTTGTTATTAGTACATTCTTATGTAAACTATTATATTTCAAAATTTGTCAATGCAAAACGCCTATTCTATAACATAGGATTACAAAATCATTCAGGCATAAAATTAACGGTAATTTTGAAGGGCGCCATCTGTTGTTTTCTATTGTTGTGACGTAAGCAATATTGTTCTCTATAGTCATCAAATAATACTGTATACGCTTGGTGGTCTTGTGGGTAAGATACCAAATTAGAACATGGAAGTTACTACCTCCATGGTCTAATGAGGTGGGTTCAAGGGCCGAGAAAAATGTACGCTTGTATTCACTGTACTGAGTGGTCCTGCGTGACGTCACGCACGCAAAATTGAATAAAACAATCTATGAAATAAAAAATTTCACAATTTGAGTCTCCTTGTTTGCTTTTATAAATTATTATTCTGATTATTATTTGAAGCTATCCAAATACTTAACTAATTAGACCATTTTGGCCTTGTCCGAGTTAATAAGATTCCAATTATTGCCACAACGGCTGTCGAAGACAACTAATTATCAATCTCATGGGTTTCGTTATTCCTAATTTTTCATCCTATAGTGTTTAATTAAATATACAATGACAAATCTGTTAATATTGAATTAGTCCATATTTCAAGATTTTGATTTTACAACGTCTTGTCCTCATTGGCCGAAACTTGCCAGACCCGAATGTGTCCGTTACGAGAGGTTCAACTGTACAGTATAATGGTAGTGCCAATAGTCTAACTGATGATAGCATAATTAATGCCGAAATATTGAATCAAATCTCGGTTTTGAGCATGTATATAATGAACCGTTTTTCCGTCATTTGTGGATGCTATCATAAGAGACACAACTTCAATTGTTGCAGGTGGTATACACGCAATTACATTGATTTTGTTCATAATGTTCAATAATAAATAACGTATCACCGTAGGTCATACCTTACTGTTTATTATCCCTTATCCATCTGCTCTCTTTGTAGTCTACAATTCAATTCTCGGTTATTTTGTTTGCAATAATAATAAAATTTATGCCTTTCAACACATTCAGATATTTCTCTTGAAAATGACAAAAAATAGCAAAATCAATTTTGGAAGTAAATTATTCGTATTAAGTAAGATTAAATCGACCATGAAAATTTAAGTATAACCATTGATTAATAATTTTAAACTGGAAAAAATGTCAAAATTATTGAGGCTGCTAAGTTACAATCCAGGGTATATTTCGTTGCTTTTTTAAGGCCCCACTCCACGAAGACCCTTGAAAGACCAACAATTAATTGACAAGGTCTCTCCTCAGTCTCCACGGTCAGTGAAATTTGCTGTCTCTGTGGAAGTGCTCCGAAAACTCAAAGAAAAACCTGCACCGGTACCGAATGACTAAAAACAACTTTTCCTATAAGACTCCTGTGGGACCTCAGAGACAGCTGAAAGTTCACAGAAAGACCAGTAAGACCATTGAGAGATAACTGAAAGATCATCTGGTACATTGCTAGAGATCTTTGAAAGATCAATTAAGACTTCTGAAAGACTGACGGAGACCATTGAAAGAACTCTGAAAGACTGACCCAGACGCAAAATATGAGAGACTGTTGAAAGATAATGGAAGGACCAATACGGCCTTTGAAAGTTTATTGGGAGATCAGGATCCACCGAAAGTGGGTGGTGGCGCACCTTCCAAGTCCGGGTGGGCGTGGTTTCCATTTCTTTCACGATGAGCAAGACAAGGTCATTTTCCCATTTTGGTGCTCTGATACCCTATTTTACACGTATTTTGGGTTTTTATGGTAAATATTTGACCCGGCACACATAAGGGGAGGGGGCACAACTACGTTTTGACGATAATAGGCGGGAGCGCGCCGGTTGCGCCCCTCCCCCCTAAATCCTCCCCTGGAGAACACTGAAAGACTACTGAACCATCGAAACCGTTTCACAAAGAGATCACGAAGACCACTCACTAAAATATCAGTCAAGAATCCTGAAATACCTCGGAGACCATTGAAAGTTCATTGAAAATTCAAGGAAGTTTCAAGGACAGCGGACTTTCAGTTGTCTTGCTCTCTGTGGAATGGGGGTTTAAGGGAGGTTCGTGGCAGTAGCGGGGGGCTACAGTCCCATCGGGGGTTCTTTGCCCCCCCCCCCCGTCGGGGAGAAAATTAAGGATTCGCTGGGGCCTTTCTAGGGAAATGTCAAAGGGACAAACGAGCGACAACGCCAAAACGGGCTAAAAAAGCTCGCAAAACACGGCAAATGGGTTTTTTTTTTGTTGCTCGTCAGACCCAAAACCGGGGACACGCCCACCTCAAAATCAAACTTGTCCAACTCGTCGGGGGACCCGTGCCCCCCTGTCGGGGGAATTGCCCTGCTGTCGGGGAATTCCTGGCGCCGCCACTGATAGAGGCTGATAAGTACGGTGAGCAAATATTGAAAATTTCTAGTGTCATGGATACATCATACGCGGAATATTTTCAAAATCAAAACTTTTTATCATTTTTCAAGGTGATAACTTAATCACCTTTATATAATATATCGACGATTGCTTGTAAACCCGCAGGCACCACATTCAACTCTGTGTGTGTTGGTGGGGGGGGTGTAAATTGTTAAGGTGGTATAAAACACACTAGTAATATTATATCCAATTTATAGGCCTACACAATCGGTTTACAGTGTCTATTCTGACCTCTGACTTCTTTCTACTCAGTTTCTACCCACTGTAGACAAGTAACTAAATAATGAATATTAAATCAAATAATATAAGGTATCCGTGGGTTTGTTAGATATTAACACGCTTCAATAGGCCAGACGGAAACGTCTATAATAGACTATTTACGGAACAATACAGGTGTACGACTCTGGGATTAGTGTGACATAAGAACATTGTGTACGGTTGTCATGACGATAGGTCATACCTAGTCAAAGTGAAATATATCGTTGTTATCGCCATTGTACAGATAATATATAACTATAGTATCCCAGTACTAACATAATAATTTATATCGAGTTCAGATTTAGGCCTAGCATGGCACCAGAAGCCACTTCAACGGGGAAGGTTGGCACTGCAGTACCAGAGGAGAGTAAAGGGAAATCTAAAAGACCTAAACAGTCTTCCAGAGGTAAACCAAGAACTACTACTACGGCTACGGCTACAACTAAAACACCGACTATAAAGAAAGAGTATATACCGGTATATGATCGTCCCACGCCCAAGAAGGTGAGTTTATTCTAACTTCTTAATATAATAATCAAAAACAAACACACTGAATCAGTAAGGAGCATATTAGGCCTATTTATGTAGACCTATTTAAATTGTTTATAGATGGTGGACCTTTATTAAAATTGATATAAATGGCCACCTATAAGATACAATTAAAAATGATAATTAAAAACAGAAATGAATGGATAATAAGGACAACACCATTAAAGGTGACATACAGTGTACTAATGTTATTAACTTAATTGTGATTAATATTAAAATATTTAAAACTATGCCTACTTTTAAAAATAGGCCTATTCTATACGGTAGTGATCCTCTAGGCCCTACTAAATAGAAACGATAGGCCTACCTCTACGCAGGCGTACCCATCGAATTCTAAAACATTATTATAAATATGGGTTCTAAGAATATTCCATAATAGAAACAAAAGCAAAATGTTGGGTTTAAACGAAATTTTCATGTATACAGAGCTCCCAAGTTTCACTATTGGCAGAAGTCTCACTATTTTCTAGTCAATCTCACTCTCTCACTATTTTTGACATTTTCTCACTATTTTTGAGATTTTTCCACTATTTTTTCTGAAATTA
>JAOTQE010074254.1:0-16521 GCA_025631205.1 Nesometra sesokonis
ACATCTGGTCCACAGCGCCTTGAGACTGTATTGTGTAAGGCGCTATATAAAAATCGAATTATTATTATTATTATTAATACTAGTCCGAGTGCTGATATCAAAAACAAAGGGAAATGCACAGGGATTCAAATGTCTCCCTTTAAAAAATCAAAAATCAAATCAAATTGTATTTATTTGATCCAAAGCAAAGTACAAATTACAATAATCAATATACTGTAAATAACATAATGGATCAGGGAGACTTTCACTATAGCCAAAAAGGCCGCTATCATAAAAGCCACCCTATACATTACAGTATAATATAATTGCAATAAGTAAGCTTTTTTTTCAATTATAAAAAAAACAAATGTCTTCTTAAAAAAAAAATTCTACTCATGCAAATGTAAATATAAAAAAGTATATAAATCATATTAGAATTATCAACTATTACATATATAGCAATTAACAATTGAACAAAATTCGTTGTAAGCATTAAAATATTTGTTTTTCACATATAGAGCAAAACCTTTTAACGAGTGTGTATTTACTTTTTCAATAATGGTACTATCGGTATTATTAGTGAGGTTTAGCAAACTTACGAAATACGAAAACGAAAACGTCACACTCCAATTTTCGAAAGTTGCTAAATGTATTCAAAAATATATCAAATTTTTTACCTATGAATTGTTGATGATCGTCGTATAATACTAACCAACTGTGACAGATATTGAAGGTGTTCTATTCAAATATTACAAAAATGTATGACGTATCCGTTTTTGTATTCGTATTTCGTAAATCTGCGAAACCTCACTATTAATTAAAATGGTATTAGTCTCAGATTCAAACACATAAATTTCAACTGGTGCCTTAACCATCAATAAAGCTCAACGCTACATTATTAGTAGTATAGATTTTTTAAGTCCTACCTAAGAGCAAATTTGCACCATCCCAAGGGTCTGGAATACTCCTTTGGAGGTTCACCGTGTGAATTGTATGCTTCATCGCCTCTTTGCTTGTAACAGGAGTCGCAATAACATTTGTTGTATTTAGAATTAACTTCAAAATAACCACCTGGAAAAGTAGTGATAATTATTTTTTTACTTACATTTGTTTGTATATATTACGAATTCTTATAATTTTGATTTGACATACCATAAATTTTTGAATGAACAGTGTGCACGAATAAGTATCATTCTGAAGTACGCATAAGTTTTTTTTTCTCAGAGCACCATTCTGGTTACCTCCCATATGTGGCCATCTCAAAAAAGTTTGTGATTTTTTTGTACAATGAATACAAATTTCTGTACAAAATCTTAATACTGCAATGGCTAAAAATTTTGACCGAACAAACTGATCTTTAAAATATGAGAATAATTTGCGTTGAAGAGGACGTGAAATGTCGGACATAAGTACGATCAATAATATGGGAGGTAATAAGTTGAATTTAGTAATATGTGAGGTGTCATGACAAAATGAGTCGTGTTGTACACCAGGCCATTTTGAGATATTCACAAAAATAGACATAAAGTCGTAATTTCACAAAAATAAGATATCTTTTGTTTTGTTAAGTTTAGTAATTAAATTTTATGATTACAAACTTCCTGTGTATGTTTATTAACAATAAACATGTTTTTGAACTACATTTTGTAAAAGCTGTTTATCTTTAAAGTTGATTTTTTTCAAAGTGTGTTTTCAAACACCTATGTTTTAACATGATCTTTCTCTGGATATTCTGAAGCTATGAACCTCATTTAAAGCTTAATATCTCTTCTATCCAACTACAACAATAACTCAATTTTGGTTTTCTGTACAACACAACTCATTTTGTGGTGACACCTCACATATTTCATATCAATTTGAAATTATTAACGTATAAAACACAAAACTTACGTGGCAAAGCAAGCATTGCTTGAAATCGTCGACACATTTCCTGGTACTCGCATCTTGGTGCTAAACTCAGTTCGGACAACAGACGACAGTTCTCTTTTAAACCTGTCAATAAATAAAATTGATAACTTTAAATTATTATATTATATTCCATACTTTCTATTTAGCATATTTTAAATATATACTTTTAAATATATATCTGCTAAAACACCCCAAAAATATATGGTATACACAAATATAGAACAAACTGTTACTAATTCATTATGTTTGTATTTTGTATCTCTTTTACTCATTTTTATAAATTATTGAAACATTGTATATAAATGCATAATGTACAAGAATTATAAATAATAAAGAACTGAAATAAATTTATAATTAACTGACTGACCATTTTCAAAATCAGCTTTCTCTCTTTCTTCTGGTACACCACCTATTGCCAGATCACCTCCAATAATAGATACCTATAAAAAAATTAAAAAGTGCAGACAAAAATTTATCAATTTAATAAAAATTAACTATACTAATTTTTTTATTTTTCTACCTCTAAATGCATACATGTTCATTATAACCACAAAATTCATCTTGTTAATGTAATTAGGAGTGGTTCCACGCCACTTTGCATTGAGAATGGTAACCATGCCACTGTGTTTCTGCAGCGGGCATAATTTCGGGATTCGGTGTAAAAGCGGTATTGAACATACTTGTTCACACTATCCATCCAACTCAAAATCATGCCTACTTTAATAACTGTTTGCATACATAGAAACATCAACTTTTGAGTATTACTCAGTGTGAATTTCAAAACATGAACAAATCTGGTGTTAAAAATACAAGTTTTGAATACCTAAATGCACTCCCTTCTTCAAATTCTGAAAATAAACAATGTGAAAATCATCCAACTTTAAAGCCCACTGTATTTAGCATGAAGACAAATTCAGCGTGTAGAACATGAATGGACGGCATTACTTGTGTTGCTAAGCAATTAAGTGTGACAACTTAATATGCGCATGTTGTTATAAATCCAGAATTTCTCTTGTTGATGTGAATGAGGGTGGATCCACGTCACTGAGAATGTTAACCACGCCACAGTTTTTCTACAGCAGCTATAATCCCGGTGTTCAATGCAAAACATAGATATATTATTTACGGCTAGATGGTGATCTTAACACTGTAAAATGGCAGTCACAAGTAGGCGCCTACTATTTTGATTTCGTCAGGCTACGGCAAAAACATGTAAGTTAAATAATCATAACCGTTTTATAATTATTGTATTTTTAACATTCTTGTGTTATACAAATTATTTACATATTTCACACATTATTTTATGTTGTCAATATCTATAGATTTGGATTAAATTTACTTTCATTTATTGATAAATTTGAAACTTTTATGAAAGATTGCGTGTGCACACTTTCGACATAGCAACAGCGTTTGAACATAACACAATTTGATTGGTTGGATTCCGGAATAGTAGGCGAATACATGGAACTGCACTTTGGGCTATCTATTCTGTGGAAGTTCACCATCTAGCCGTAAATAATAATCTATGGGGTGGAACCATGTCACTGAGAATGTAAACCATGCCACAGTGTTTCTACAGCAGAAAAGTGGTTTTGAACTTACTTGTTCGCATTGTCCATATAGATCCACTATGGCATGACAATGATGTGGAATATCCTCTGCTACAACACCATGGTCCATTCCATTTACTAACAGGTGAAGACAATTCCTGTCATCTACCATCACGCCCACTGTACAACCTGCCTGCAGCTTGTTCAAATCTGGACCAATTTTATCACACACCTGTTGAAATAATGGTACAATACAAAAATACTTGTTGATTCAGCAGGCATCTATTATTTAAGAGTTTTAGACTCTTCCAGCTGTAACTCCCAATTCAAAATTAGGCCCACTATATCAACTTTTGAATAACCTAAAGGCCCGGTCACACCACCCGAACTTTGTTGGAGCATTTTTTGAATGATAGGAGAGGGAGCCGAATTTCGACAATGCTCGTCACAGCACACAAAATGGGAAAACAAATCGAAAAACCTGGGTGTTGCCTTAGAGGTGCACTGCTGAAGCCGGCATTGCTTTAACGTTGGTTTAGCAGTAGTGGAGCGGTACCAACAACAAACCAAAGTTTATCACCGCAATGGATCGCTGCTTCAACGCACAACACTGTTCCAGCAATCCCGTATCCGCTCGTAAAACGCTTACAACTGCTCCACCAAAGTTTGTGCAAAGTTTAATCACCGCCCGGGCAAAGTTGGTGAAAGCAGAGGTAGCGTTTAAGATTTCTGCGTTGGCCTAGCGGACTCAAGCATCTATGAACTTGTCTCTAGCGGTGCCAAACTTTGACTAGGCGTTGTTGGAACGGTGGTGAACTTTGCCGGAACGGAAAACTGCTCACGTCTCATGGCTCGCAATATTTTGTGCAGCTCAAAACTTTCAGAGCAGTGGGAGGGCCGGGACCATTAGCAGTGGTCGAGCGTATACGGCATTGCCTTAACGGGGGCCAACGTCTGTTAAACGGAGGTGAAGGTTTATGATCAGTGATGAATTCTTTTCACCGGTCCAGCAACGCTTCAGCAAAGTTCTGGTGGTGTGCCTTAAGAAACTGGTAGGTTTATTCATTACGTGTGCATTTCCATTAGTTAGTTTTATCAATTTGACCCTATATTTTCAAAGAATTTTAGGGTAATTTTGAATTAACCATCTCATTGGCTTATCACATTAAAGTTATAAAGGATATGTAAAAACTGTACAACTAGGCAATCAAGTGAAAATTAATTCAATTTTCAATTGAGATAAGACTTGACAAAACTTTCTAATGGGATGTACACTTAATGTTACAGCTTTAAACACTTTAGTAGCCCATTTCTTCTAATTGGTACTAAACTACATAACAATATATTTAACATTAATTTTTAGCTATAAAGCTTAGTGTTTTTAGTATAACTTTTTTTACTTGAGAATAATGCTAGGAGCGTCAAAAAGGAGCATACTAATTTGTATTATATTCTACATCAAACACTTAAACTGCACTGATTGGTTGAAAGCGGGCCATGTGATTAAAAATATTCTTACTATTCCAGCTTGCTGACATCACTTTGCAAAATATGTTACTATTTATCAAGTGACGTCACTTTGCGGTATAGTAAAATATTATTTAGCAAAGTGACGTCACTGACAATTTTGATGTATACACAGTAACAAGTGAGCCAAGGTTAGGCCCCCTAGCCTCCTACTGTATGCACTCCGATCAGTTAACTGACGATGATGTAAGGCCTAGGGCCTACACAAATTTATCCACAGTAGACAGTGGAAACCCAAAAACAATAAAATATGGTATGTCCGTTTTCTGAAAATTTTGTAGAGATTGTGAAGTGAAGTTTGAGGATGTATGAAGGACCCGGGCCTAGTAGTAGGCCTCGATCGCACCTCCAACCCAGAGCCACGTGAAAGGTAGGCATACCGAGGGCCTAGGCCTAGACCTAAAGGTAGGCTTAGCGTAAGCCCTTTGTCTTGTTTGATGTAAAATATAAAACAAATATACGTTGCCTAACTTCGAGTTGCTAGTTAAAACCATGGGACAAAAATCGTTCAAAAACACTGATATGTCTATTCATAGTATGTGTCTGCATTATACCCAGTGTAAAAAATGTATCCAATAAACATTTTTTGGAGAAAAAGTCTATTTTCACAGATTTTATGAAAAATTGATTAAAAATGGATACCATGATGGCATGTGATGTCATCATTATGCAAATTTCCAATTTTTTTCCCTCCCACAATAGGTCAACATCTTGCCCACCCTAATACACAAAAATAATTTTGAAATAATATCAATTAGTATTTTTTTTGACATTTATTTAAAAATCACCTATTTTCCATACAAACATGTCCGGCACATAGGTGAGGACTAACACCCCGCAGTGAAAGGGTTAAATAGCATTGTTGAGAAATATATTTTTTCCACCTCCTATTCATTTTCAAAATGACATTCTTGTCCCTTAATTGATGTGAATTTTATTTCAGAAAGCCACATAAACTACTATCAACTCATCCTTAAATAGTCCGACGATACACATCATACCTTTATTGTGTTATGGAAGAGAGAGTCGCCAGAGATTATCCATACGCTCTTTTTAATGGATGTTGCCGATACTGGGAATATGAACTTCTCAGGTGATTGACCTATGACCCCGATCTGGATGGAAGATGTCCAACGTGAGCATAGCCTTTCTAATTTGACCTTTGACATAAAAGATCATCAAAAAAATGAAAAAATAATTTTGAAAATATATACTATTGTATTATGTAATGTGAATGTGGTCGTGTGTGTCAAATAAAGAGATGGATGATTTAAACATTTGTATTCCAACGAAAAGTAAAGATCAATCATTCCTCACAAAATGATACAGGGTTAATCATTATCATTTGCATTATTTGTCCAGTTACAATACAAGCGTTTGCAAATTCACCAACCAAACTAAATTCCACGTATGATGTAAACAAATCATGAGGCTTCATAAAATATGCCAACAGCGAATCATTATGATGCTTGCAACACTTCCACAAACAACAATGTTGAGTCCCTACCTATTGCCGGTCGGAAGCCAGACTGTGTGCCGAGCTAGGCCTACCTTTCTTGCTAGCTCAACAACAGCGAACTGGTTAGGTGTTTGAATTTGTTTAATTCTCCGAAGGTGAAGGACCATGGGATAATCATGATCATGTTAATTTGCTACCTAGGCCTAGTTTAATAGTAGATATGATGGAGTGAAAAAAAAGTGAACAAATAATACCGGTAACCACAATAACACAAAAATATTAATCTTTCGATTTCTTCCGAGATTTCTGATGGTTTGAAAGTGTATGTGTGAAACAAACAAAAAATATCAGATGATCACCTTGTTACAACTTGTTATTAATGGTTAAAAGTTGGAACATTTCCTGCTAGTGTTGAAATGGTATTAATTTATGGGTGGAAGTGTGATAAAATGACTGGAAATATACAGGGGTGAAAGTCCATGTATGGCTTTTGTAGGCTTTGTAGGTTGCGAGGAGTAATTTGAATTTAATGTGGAATTGAATTGGTAACCAATGTCAGCAGTAAAGTATTGTAATGTCAACAATGTGATACTGAATGCAACATTAACATACCTCAAATTTCTGTTGTCTAGCTAACACATGCCTTGATATCGTGATTCCCTGATTGTAAGATGCTGTCCGACAGGCCGTGATATTCCCACATGAAAGACTAATATTTTTACCATGATTCTGATGAAACTCGGTTGCACATAATGTCTGAGAGGTCACCGACTCATCCTGCAAACAAGTAAACAATACTTAAGAAAATTCTACCCATAGAGACATCATGGAAACCTAATTTTACACTATATCAGAATTTTTAGTCCAAAATTCTACTCTTAGTAAAATGTTCTGGAAACTGAATTTCTCGTGACTCATATGAGGACTACATAGATTATGACAATGATGACATGACAATGACAATTGATAATGATATGACACATTCAATGATGACAGATCATAGTCATTTATTTGACAAAATGGTCATTCTTACTATTTCACACTTACTATCACACTTCTGTATTAAGTTTAATCAAACTAGAAATTTTAGACGGAACACAGACGTGCCTCTCATTCTAATTCTAAATTCTGAATCAAGATCATTTACTGTTTACTGCCCCTGCTCTTTGGAATGACCTTCCATCTTTCATCTGCAAATAGACATCTCTTGATTCCTTCAAAAAACATCAGAGGTGCCATCTTTTGGAGAGAGATAACAGCACAATTAGCTAGCACTCTAAGACTTCATTGTATAAAGCGCTCTATAAAAACCTGTTTATTATTATTTATTTAATTGCAGCTTTTGAAAGTAGTAGTTATATTACTTTATTAATACTGCATGTAAGTTTTCAACACCAATGAGTGAACTGCTGGTCCCTGGAAGGACCTATTGGCCCCTGGAAAGAAATGCTGTCATCTGGGTTATATATTTTCAATCATTTAGCTGTTACAATATTTTTTCATGAATAAACAAAAATAAACAAAGTGGCATATGTGAAAAAATTCAGAAGTGTACCTCTCTGTCCGAGCTAACATCACTGCAAGAGGATATTGACGGTGCTCTAATGATTCCACAAACATCTGGTTCTTTACTAACAGCTGTCACACTTTCCACTGATCCACACAAATCAATTATTGCATAAACATCCTCCTGAAATAATAACAGTTATTGAGAGTACAGTAACAGAAGATTTGTGGCTGCTTCATTTTCTTAGTTTTCTTATTACACTTTAAGAATAAAAAATATGAGTTGGCTATTTTTAAATTTTGTTATTGGAAAAATATGATATTTTACTGAAAGTTGTAAAAAATAAAAATACAAAAATTTTAATTCCAAAATTACAAGAAGATACATAAATAGTGTTCAAAAATTCAACTACAGGAACTTTAAAAATCAAATTGCAGAAAAAAGAAAGTAAAAGGCATCTACTAAAATTATTTTTTCTTAACATTGACTGGCTAACACATAAATTTCCTTAGGCGATAGAGCATTATCTGTATATATTAATGTCTTATGAAGGAACTATACACTGATTAATATTAAAGAACAAAGAATCTCTAAACTTGCTAAACGTAGAAAATAGCATTTTCATTTCTTCCTAATAAAATTTTAAAATATTTTGTTTTTTCGATAATTGGAGCTTACAAGAACAAAGAATCATTGCAACTTATTAGTAAAAAAAAATCATTTTCTTTTCTTTCTAATAAAATGCAGAAAATAAAATTTTTCTTTTCTTTCTAATAAAATGTAAAAACATATTTTGTTTTGTCGATAATAATTGGAGCTAACAAGAACTTGCTGTTTTGCATATCATTTCTTGAAAATAAATATAAAAAAAATGTTTATAAAATTAAACTACAAGTGAACTTTAAATGATTTGAACTAATCACCTTTGGTATGTTGGTGGCAGCGGGGCCTGCATCTTCACCGTTTATAATGATATGCATGCTGTTATCAGCTTGCCGCTGAACTCCAATGGTGTTACCAACCTATAAGCAATAAAAAATTAAAATGTGCTTTATGACCGATGATTACATTTGTCCTTAAAGAGACGCGTTTTTAACTTTGATTTGAAAATAGATATATTTGTGGGATGTGAAATTGAAGATGGCAAAGAATTACAAAAGTTAAATGCAGCAAAAGAGAAAGATCTGTTTCCAATGGTTTTAGAGTTTGTTTTAGAAACAGAAAAAAAGATGGTGTGTATTTGGGAAGAAGGTTTAAGATGTATAATGGTTGTTCTAGTAACAGTGCTTAAGTTAGGAGGAGTATTTTAAATTTAATCCAACCTTCAATTTTCAGCCAGTGTAAACCATGAATGACAGGGGTTATATGTGAACGTTTGGTAGATAGAGTGATGATTCTAGCTGCAAAGTTTTGTAATCATTGAAGATGGTTTAAAGTTTTCTTAGGAAGGCCAAACAACAAAGATAAATAAAATGAATGAACAACATTTTATGTTAAATGGCCAAAAAACATGTTTAAAATGTTGCCTTGGAACTGAATGAAATTTATCCTAACTCAATAGTTAAAATATGCTCAATAAAACTAAAGGCAACTGAGAAAAACTGAACGCAACTCAGAGAAATCAAGTGAAACAAAGAGAAACTGAGCACAGCTGGGAGGAACCGAGCCCACCCTAGATGAACTGAGTGCAGAAGAGAGGAACTAAGTAAAACTGAGATGAACCAAGTACAAATTAGAGAAGCCTAACGCAACTGAGAGGAACCTGTCATAATCAAGAGGAACTGAGCAAAACTGGGGGAACCGAGCGAAACTGAGAACAACCAAGCACATCTGAGAGCAACCGAGCGCAACTGAGAGTAACCGAACGCAATTGAGAGTAACCGAGTGTGACTGAGAGTAACTGAGCGTAACTGAGAGTACCCGAGCGTGACTGAGAGCAACCGAATACAACTGAGAGTAACCAAACGAAAAGAACTGGAATTTGTCAATATAAGCCTGGTTTATTTCAGTTGCAATTTGTTCAACTTTTTGACAAATTTAAGGGACCTGAGAACGGGCAAAACAACATTCTACAATACAAACTACACTTCTAATTTGTCATTTCAGATGTGCAGTATTGGTAACCATGTCCATTTTTTTAGGAATTTGAGATAATAATAAGCACGCTATTGCTGTTTTGAGAGATGAAGCATGCTGCAAACATTTACAGCCGAAGGAATCAAAGATTTTTCAATGCTTATTTTCGTCACAAGTTTGAAACACACACATGGCAACGTCGAGTATTCAAGATACACTGCTCATTAATTTATTCCTCAACCAGGAAACAGCTAATCGACTACTTAAAGAAAGCTTTCATTAGAGATAATACAGTGGAGTATAAAGCATAACCTCTATTGGATGTGACAAAAATAAAGCACATAACTTGAATAAATAAATGAAATGTAATGTAGTTCGATTTATATAGTGCCTTATACAATAGAGTCTCAAGGCGTTGTGGACCAGATGTTCCACATTTTAATGACTTTCTACGCCCCTAAGGGTCACGTCATGTCCTTCTGCCCGATACAGGCACTCATTCATCTGTCCATGGTAGGGGATGTATGGAGCCAATACACTGGGGTAACTCCCTACTCGTCTTGAAAGATGTACTGGGTTCTTTATAGTGCACACGAGCCGTATGTGTACACTGGGCCTACGGTAATATAGTCCTTATCCGAAAAGACTTGTTCCACCACAAGAACGATGGTGCGAACGGGCCTAGTACCCATGCTGTAATTATTGCTATGGCTCACGGTTCCACTGCCATCATTAGCTCAGCCATACAACTTGCACAAAAATAATAAGTGTACACTGTTTACCTCTAGTCTCACAACAGACCCTGTATAATTCTCCTTGACAACAACCCCATTCCTCTTGACATCAGAGCCTTGTAATAACCATGTGACCCTTGACCTCATGTCAACAGCATAACTAGGTAAAACATTTGATGGTGGCGTTTCTGGTATAAATGAGGTCAAGCCAATAACCAGACATCCAGACCACTTCTGATCAACACTCTCTACCTCAACCTACAAAAAATTAAAATTAGAGCTATATTGTACATGTTAACATGGATTATCAAAATGGTAATTTAATAAAAAAAAAAGGGTGTAGTCTTAATTTTATATTATTAGACTGATGAATAAACAGGTTTAATGAATTAGGTGATCTTTTAGGTGAACTTTGTTTTACAGTATTTATTCTTAAATGTTTTACTGTGCAATAACATATTTTTGAAAGTGTGTGTTTTAGGCCCATTTTATGCCTGTTAAAATTAGAGCTATATTGTACATGTTAACATGGATTATCAAAATGGTAATTTAATAAAAAATGGTGTAGTCTTAATTTTATATTATTAGACTGATGAATATACAGGTTTAATGAATTAGGTGATCTTTTAGGTGAACTTTGTTTTACAGTATTTATTCTTAAATGTTTTATTGTGCAATAATATATTTTTGAAAATGTGTATTTTAGGCCAATTTTATGCCTGTTTGTTTATATTGTTTTACATGTTTTAATTGTTTGCCAGATTTAAAATGCATTTCTGTTATTTTTACTGTAAAAATGATGGACAAAAAAGTTTACTTATACCTTATACTTTTTAGACATCCCAAGTTGTAAAATAATTCTTAGAGATTTTGTCGTTGTGGTTCAACCACCATTTATAATGTGCACAATTCCTAAAATGTATGTACAGGTACCCATAAAACAATTGCCCTTATTTATTTTGAAAAATTTATTTCTGCCTTTTTTACTGTTAATATTAGGGGTTACATTTGTGAGCCAGATGGCATTACTAAACTTCATTTTTTTAATAGGTCAATTTTTTAAAATTCCTGGAGAAAAATTTGACATTCCAGGAGCCTGGGAGACGAACCAAAATTTTTGGAGACTCCAGGAGAATGAGAAAGACTTGCGTGGGGCTCAGCATTTTGAATTTCTAAATGTGTTTTGCTAAAAATTAATTTTAAAGCGCACTTTTCAATAAGATTCAACAATACATTTGGTGTTGAAGACGTAAACTAGAACAGGCATGGATTTGGGAGGGGGTGCATGACCCCAATAGCATAAATGGACATAAATTTGAGGAAAATAAAGTACCATGCCACGAAAAATCGGGAAATATCCCTTTTTCTTTTTTTTGCTCGTCTGAACAAAACGGGAAACCTTGCCCACCTGGACCTGGAAAAGTGCGCCTTTCGTCGGGTACTGGATCTGCCCCTGTAGAAGATCTTACCTCAAATATTTCACCAACTTTGAGTGGCTTAGAACTGAATAATATTGAATCGTAACATCCCTTTTGTCTACTTGCTGTCCCTCCTAATTGCTTTAAGACTATGTTCTTGCCACAACAATCATTAAAAAAATGTTTCATTCCTGCAATGGAAGTTCAATATTATATTTAAGATTAAAACTAGAATACATGTCATTAAATTGTGCTTCACTATTTCAGTTTCATCACACTTAAATATGAATCAGTCTTTAAGTAAAAAATGAGGGCTATATAACATAAAATCCATTATTTCCATGTCTTATCAAAACTGATTGAAACAATCGGAAAGGCCTGTGAGACTGGCTAGAATTATATTAAAATTTCAATGACTGTTGCACAATACTAGTAATAAAAACTTACGGAATTGCACAGAAGATCCATTGTTTGCAGTTTTGCTTTCCGTTATGGAATGAGCTAGAGAAACTTGGGAACACTGGCCATACAGATCGATAATTGCGTATACATCTGAATGACAAATAAATGAAAAATAGTTAAATCAAAAAGTATTGTTTGGTGAAATAAAGCAATTTTATATGTTGAAAAGCACTAGGCTAAATACAATTGGTCTAAAGACCACTAAATTACAGTTTATTTATAAATAAGAGGCAGCTGGTAATTGGGAGTGTCCCTTGGTCGAGCAGGTAAGTCTACTGTCAAATACTAACTGAAGCATTTATACAGGTCATGATATCTCAAGTTCAAGTTCTGAATTTGACAAATCCATAACACTTCAATTTTTTGACACCAAAAGGATTCCTTTTCAGGCTGATTTGGAATTTCAACATTAGCTTTAAAAAAAAATTGTTTTCAGGTTTTAGGGACTCCTAAATCACATGTGGGTTGGTTGAGTACTGTATAAGTTGATATTTTTGTGAGGGTTTAATTTTCACGAATTTTGTGAATGAGAACCCTTACCGCAAAATTTTCAACTCGTGAAAATATCAACAAATTTTAAATTAGTGTAAACAGTAACCTTAATGAAAAGGGAACTCTGCCTGCCCCCGTAGTTGGTATTGTAGCAGACACCGCAGGCCGTTGACAATTGTGAGTGGAAAATATTACTGTATTTAACATGATTCTATTCAATAAATTATCGATACTATAAATCTATACCGTTTAGTCTTTGGCGTTTTTTAAAAATCGAGTGTGTAAACAATGTTGGCAGTACCCTGGTCAACCTGGCCAAGTCTATGCCTAGAATGGAACTTTTTACTAAAATGGCATCCGTGAAAATAACAATGCGTGAAAACGTCATGAAAGTGGGAAATCGCAAAAAATTCTGAATGCGAAAATAACAACGTATACAGTATGTTACATCTATAAACAATGGCAATGCAGTTTTCGAAACAAATCAGAGGATCTTTTCGTATGTCAAATTACAGGTTAAACAAATTTAAACAACTAAAATAGGAACAAGTTTGGTTGTGGCTTTTTGTAAAAACTGTTTCTTTAACTAAGTTTTGTATGTAAATTTGCTGAACTTACTTGGACTAACATTGGAGCAAGCCACACCTTGGTCGACGCCATTATGGTAGAAATGTAGTGTGCCATCAGCTTTTCTCATTATTCCAACCTTGTGAGTTACTTCAAGGATGTCCAAGTCCATTGAATAACCATTTTTTATAGTGTTACCATTTGTGAGTACAGAAGATCCACTGGATTAGACATAATATTAAATATTAATATCAGTGATTCACTTTGACCAATACAACATTAGTCCTAGGTAGGATGCTTCAATAGCCAAAATTTTGGTACATGGGAGACATTGTTCATACACTTTAAAAATTCCCATGAATATTACAAGACTCTTTCAGAGCCAAAAATGTAAATTTATAATACCAAATTTGCAAACAAAAGAATTTTTTTGCAAATATAATTTTATTAAAAAACATTTTTTTACATTCTAAACAATATCCATATTTTTTTTTCATAACTAAAATAATTTTCCCGGACTTTCAAGGGCCTTGAAAACACTGAACTGAACTTCCATACATTCCATAACTTTCCAAATCCGTACAAATTTTGGGGTGAGTTTCTGGTTAGGTGCAGAGGTTGAAAGATTTTTAGTTGGATATTTAGGCACACAGGGATGCAAAAACAGAAAACAAGCCAATCAAGCATGAATAATCAATTAAGAAATTAAGTGATTAATTAATTTAGCAAGACATTTGAAAATTAAAAGTATGATTAATATTTTGCATTCACTAAAAAAAGGTGGTTAGGTAACTGTTATAACTTACTCGATATTTATTTTATACATCATCAAAATATAATTAATGTAAATTGAAAATGAAATAAAATTCACTGACCTTAACATCCATGTGTCATGATCTAGGTCGGTCATGGTTCCAGGAAATGACATTTCCTCCGGACAAATAACGGTCACACCTTTAATTAGTAACACAAACATTAAAAATACTCATGAAAAAAATAACATAAGGTTGGAATGAAAAATTAGTAGAAATAGTATGATTGTAATGCATTTTTTACATAAATTAGCAAATAACTCACATAGTATAAATAAACTCTCAGTCTGGGAACTAAAAATGCAAAAAAAATATATTTTTGATGAATATTTGTGATGTTGTGGCACTATGAATTATAGCAAAATTTTAATAGAAATTGCTACAAATGTAGATTTCAAAGAAAAAAGAAAAACTCTGAAAGGTTCACTAATTACCTCCAACCAAGAGAGTATAATACATACTCCAAGGAATGAGATACACACCATCGCGTTAGTATTCAATATTTCAACACAAATTATGTCATCATCACGAATGATGATACTCCTTTTATGATACTCTGTAAAAGGATAGCCTCCCCCAGTGTTTAAATTATTAACATGGTTCATAGACTTTGAGTAAAACCTTCATACTATAACCCAAAAAAAATTGCCTCACTCATTTACGAATACAATGCTGTATGTACTGTAGTTATTTAATCTCTTCCTAATCAAGTCTTCTTGTTATAAACGTGTAGCCTGTGAAGTTTGAAATTAATCAGGATTATAGAATTTGGTTACTGTGGTAACGAGAGCAACCGCTCACCAGATCCATGCTTCCATTGAGATTCTGGGGTGTAAAAGCATTTTTCAATTAATAACTCTACCAATAGTAAGATATTTAAATTCAAATTAGCTAAAAACCATTTTAAACATTTAGAATGTTCATTTTTACACACTAAAATCACTCTAAAATTAGAAAAGAATAATAGATGTTAAATAAAAAAAAACAGTATTATGTTTCCAGTAACAGGATTCGAACTAACGACCTCCGCCTTACTAGAATGGTCATGTTAAACGATGTCTTAACCGACCGCGACACTTAATTGTGTGACACCTCCAGTTCTATTTTTTTAGTTTGTACCATTTTTACTGTTTTCCGGTGAAGCACGTTTGGTTTTGTGGGTCTAGACGACACCCTCGAGCGTAACTTAAAAAAGGGCGATAAACATTTGTTGAAAATGTTGTCTAATTTATGTGTACAAAATTTCATGCATATTCATGAAAAACTTGTGTGCTGGAGTCATAACAACAAAAGAACATGACTGAGGTTCTAAGGTCCGTTTTACGTGGGCCTAAAAACATTTCTCAACAGACTCAGCATAAGCACTGCCACCTAAAACACTCGGCAAAACCAATACTTATCCAGAGCTTTATGTGAATTCTAATGAGGTCTGCAATTTATTGCGGACAACATTATTTTATTTCCAATTTCATGGAGTTTTCACTTCACTAAACTTAGGTATGGTATAGAAGGATGACAGCTACCTTCCATACCAATTTTACCCTCTCTCATACATTTTACCAAGGTACTTATTTACAGCTTAGTGAATTCAGAGTCATCCTTTCCAGAAACTGAATCTAGTTCATCTGCATAGTCACCAGGTGTCTTAACAAATTTGAATAAAATTTCCCAAGTACCTGCTTCTATTGACCCTGACCATCTGTCAACCATTTCTTCAATTTTTATTTCAAAAAGTTCATCGTCCCTTAATGGCCGATTGCTCATAATAACAGCATCGTTAAATTCTCCACGAGCATTCGGCCGAACTGCTGACTGTCCTTGGTTCATGATCGTGACATTTCGACCATGAAGATGGTGGAATCGAAGGTCAGAGTTCATGTCAATTTGCGAGTGTGTTTTGTTGAATGTTGCATTGTCTACGTTGTCAACTGGTGTGTCGTTATCTATAAAAAAATAATAATATTTATTTATTTGGCAAATTTGAAGATACAATTCTTGCCAGGAGCAAGCAATAGGCACAAGCCCGAACA
>JAOTQE010074265.1:0-16518 GCA_025631205.1 Nesometra sesokonis
CGTTCAAACCGGCTAATATATGAGTCAATATCATCTTTGCTTTCACAAAAGGGAGGTAATTTCGGAACCTTTGCTTTGACGTGATGACGACGACGATAACGATGATGATGATGGTGGTAGTGACGATAGCGACTTTGCTAATCGTCCGAGGGGGAGTGTCTTGATGTTGCCACACAGCGCTGTCTATAGCAAATGACGATATGGTGAGGAGGAGGAATGACCTGGGGCGGATTCAGGACTGTGATTTAGGGGAGGCTTAAACCCAGATTTTGGTTTTGACAAGCGAAAAAATAACCTGCTTGCATTGACAGGTGATACATATTATGGTAAATTATTAAAATACAGAGTGTACATTCATTACATAACGGTAAAATTAAAGACAAGGGCTACAGTATTATATTTGTTGTTACAAATTCATTTGATATACTTTTTAATTGTAAATAATAATTTTACAACACAAAGTAGCTTAATTTCATCACTGCAGACATAATCAAAGTTAACAATCCACAATTAACAATTTGTAAAATAACTTTCATTTAATAAAATCTTTACTATGGGATAATTGGTAACCAATTACCAACAAAAAAAAAAAATTAAATACATGAACACGTTCTTTTTAGCATGTTCTTTGGCAATGACATTCAATATGTATTTCATTAATTTATTTCAGATTTTTTTCAATATACATGTTGATATACTATCATAACATTTGAGTTCTTAAACTGTAAACGAACAAGAACACTAAGTGAGTTCGGATATGCTCCCTTTTATCTATAACCACTGGGTCATTTTGTGTCAACTACTGTGCAAGACAACATTTTGTTTTCAGGAATAGTAAAAATAATCACTGTCTTTAGCCAAGACTACAATGACAGCAAATTGTTTTACCAATGGACATAGGAATAGCACTTGTAGGTCTCAACTTAGACCATTTTATTTCACGCAAGTTATATATAAGTTTTTGAATCCTGTCTAATGCCAGGATTTTTTTTTTCTATGACCAAAAGCAATTCCATTACCTTAATGTTATATAAGACTTTGTTTATTCATATATATCGGTACTGCTAAGGGTTTTCAAATTATTAAATGGGACAGTAGGCGCATTCGCACACGCGAAATATCGCAATAATTCTAAAAAAAAATCGCAAGAGGAACTGCGAATTTGATCGTGATCGTGAGAGTTCTTGAAATTGTTCTGTACACACACAAAAAAAAATCGATTTTTCGATAGTGATGCAAAAATCGATTTTCAAATTTCGATTTTTTTCGCAAGTGTGAATGCCCCGAGTGATGATTGCAGTTGACAATCCTTAGCCATGTACTTATAGAGTTCTCTACTGTTACATCACAACAATAGATGACGTCCTTTGTTGCTAGGAGTAAGAGTGGTCGAATGATCATTGCTAGTCTTTGCAAAGAAGCCTTGCTGATTTTTATCTCTAACTTACATTGTATCGTGATATTTAGATTTAAATTTACATTATTAATTAAATGTAAATATGATAACTAATATACTGTATTGTAAGATTCTATTTCATTATTGCATTCTGATGGTAAATTATTAAACTTTAAGATGTCTAATTTCAAAATGCCTATTCTATAACATATGATCACAAAATCATTCAGGCATAAAAACCTAATTTTTAAACAAAGGATGCCAATTTGTTGTGGCATAAACAGTATTGTTCTCTATAGGAATAAATAATAATTAATTAATCCGCAGATACTAGGACTAATTTTCAGTCATCAGTAAATTTATTCTGTCAATCTTGGTCAGATTTTCTCTATTGTTACATTTAAAAATAAATAATGATGATTAAAGTACCGTTAAACTTGCCTAAGCCAAATTTATTTCTCATACCAGATTGATGCGTTCAATTAATTTAAAATTATCCTTTTCACACTACCAAAAAATGTTACAACTAGTAAAAAGTTGTAACAAGTTTTATCTAGCGAGATCTTCCGAGATATTTATTTGTCTCACATATACATTTACGAACCATGCAAAATGTCTCTGCCTAGATATGCTACACTCAGAAGACGCAGTAGTAGTAGAGAAAGGCCTAGGCCTAGCCAGGCACCTAAGCATTGTTCGATGTAATAAAGTAATACTACCATCAACACAGTGTCATATTGGATAGATATTTTTAAACATTCCATTGTACGAGACTAGCGATACTTTTTTTTGTAGGTTTTTCATTGCTTATATTTTTTTGTACGTATACTTAAAAATAAAAACAACAGCGAGAACCAACATCATACAGAAAAAAGTTCAGATCCCGGGCAGAACACATGCGCAGTCAACAATTCGGAACATCTCGAAAGAAAAACAGGCCTCAAGTTGGCCTGTTTTTCAGGAGTCCCCTTTGAAATCTTAGAAAGTTTTACATGGATATGCTTTCACACTCACTCAAAGCTGGTTACAACTTTTTACAAGTTGTTAATAAGTGCAGATGTGAAAAGGGTATTAGTCAAATTTTTTGTGCCAATGCCATTTTGGATTTGACTCAGACAAGTGTGACTGTATAACTTAATCTTAAATTTGTGTAACTGGCAGAAACATGTCATTGTATTGAATCTAATTATATGATCTAAATGATGAAGGCATGGTATAAAAAGGTTTGGGAGAATTAAAATGGAATCATAACAAGCCTAGCCTTGTTGGATTTTCTAGATTAGATTTCAAAGTTTGTAAGAAGGCTGCTGCCAGAGCATCATCAACAATTCTTGCATCGCTTGATAAGGTTAGTGTCATCACTGTTCTTGCTTGATTTGTTTCTGATAATTGCAACTTTGATGATCCAACAGCGAGGATACATGCTTGAGGTGGGTTGATGACGGCACTGAATTCTCCAATGCCAAACATGCCTAGATTTGATATACTAGATGAGAAACAGAAAAAAAAAATTAAAACTAAGTCTGAAAGAATGACTGGAAATGAAACTCTACTGTATATTCAACGTCAACTACACTACAGTTGAACCTGCCTGTGTGGACAACTCTCGTAAGTAGACACCTCCCATAATGGACACTAATTCAAAGATCCGTTTGTTCTTCCTATCTAATCAATGCACTTGGTACCTCTCATAAGCGGACACCTCCCATAAGCGGATGCAAACACTTTTTGTCTTAAAATTGAGATTTTTTTGTATGTTAATTTACCTCCCATAAGCGGACATCCGTATATAGTAAAGTATACAATGCGTTGTCTAGAAATTTAGGAGGCAATTTCTGTTGAGAATGCCGTGAAATGAGTCATAAGGATGTATACATAATTTTAAAACTTTGGCCCTCTATCGGCCGAAATTCTCATAAACAGACACCTTTCCCAGACCCAAGGGTGTCTGCTTATGGGAGGTTCAACTGTATTATAAACACAACACAAGATATTTCTATCACCATAGTCATCCTGGTTATTATCATCTTCTTTATATTTTAAAATTTTGGTTTTTCTACAATTTTAAAATCATCAACCACCATTCACTTCATGACCATTCCCTTACTCTTAACAATTACTACCATCTTCCTTATCACCACTTCCATCCACATCAATACCACTGCTATTCTCTCCACTGTCACTGGCATACTATTCACCATCACCGCTATCTTCTTTATCAACACTTCCATTTACTTCACCAACACTACCATTCTCTTTAACATCTCAAACATCATCTTTGTCACTTACATGTATTTAAAGCACCACTGGTATTCTACTGCTCATCACCATCACTGCCTGCCATCTACTTTGTTACCACTTACATCCACTTCAACAAAACTCCCATTCCCTTCAACATCACTGGCATCCTCTTCATCATCATCATTGATATTCTCTTCACAATCACTGCCATCCTCTTTTTTTTACCACTACCATCCACTTCAAAACCACTGCTATTTTATTCACTGTCACTGCCATCATTTTCACCATAATTACTATGACTGCCATCCCCTTCTATCACCACATCCATTTACTTCAGCACAACTGCTATCTCTTCAACATCACTGGCATCCTTGTTAGCATTTCTTTCCTTTTCAATACTACTGTTATTCGCCTCACCATCATTGTCATCCTTTTTATCACCACTTCCACCACTTCAACAAAACTGCTATTCTCTTCAAAATTCAGGCATCCTCTTTGTCATTTACATGTACTTAAGTACTACTGCTATTCTACTGATCATCACCATTTTTACCATCCCCTTTGTTACCACTTACATACACTTCAAAACAACTGGCATCCTCTTCATCATCATTGCCACCCTATTCACCATCGCTGCCATTCCCTTCATTACTATTTCCATTTACTTTAGCACCACTCCTATATCTTTAACATCATTTGCATACTTGTTATCACCACTTTAACATTAGTATTCTCTTCATCAACACTACCATTCTTGTTATCATCAACTGCCATCACTGTTCTTCTCTTCACCATCACTGCCATCTTCTTTGTTATAAATTGCCATCCACTTCACCACCTCTCTCTGCTATTCTCTTTATCATCACTGCCATCCTCTTTGCTATCAAATGCCATCCTCTTCAACACCACTGGTATTCTTTTCACCATCACTGCCATCCTCTGTCTTATGAACTGGCACTACCATCGTCTTCAACTTTGCTGTAACCCTCTTTGTTACTAATAGCCATCCACTTAAGCATCACTGCTATCCTCTTCAACCACCTCCATCCACTTCTGCACCACTGTTCTCTTCAGTATTTCTGTGATCCTTGTTATCATCACTTCTATCCATTTCAACATCACTGCGATCCCCTTCAACATCACTGCCATCCACATCAACACCACTGCTATTCTCTTCACCATCAATGTCAGTGTACAGTTAACCCTACCTGAATGATCCACCTTGAAATTCATGAAGCTGTAACTTGCCTTCACGAGCTCTTGATGCTAAATCCTAAAACATAAATTACCAACAAAAATGTTTTTCGTCACCTTTGAAATGGTAACAAATCCCATATCTGAGTTTGTTTACATGTGGAGACCAATTGAAAACTAGAAGCACTTGGAGAGCGCAAATCTCCACCAATCGACTAAAATCCTAGATTTTGTAGGAATATTAATATAAGTTATAAGTGTGGTTATCCTTATAGCAAAGAAATCAGCACTGTAGGTTTTGTGGTAAGTATGCTTACCTTGCAGTTCCCAAGTTCAAATGCAGCTTTAACCATTTACAATTTTTTAGCACAGTGTCCTTTTTCTGTGTATTTTAAAATGGAAGGTATACTATTATCCCTTCAGAAAGTTTGGTTAAATGTGGATTCCCACTGCCGATCAGACGAACTTGATAACTCCCGATCAAAGTAATTTGGACTGGTCGGGCTCGCTCGGCAAATGGTATTCGAGGTCAATCTACCTTGATCGGCATCGCCAAAATGATTGTAAAGGAAGCACGAGCGATGCCGATCAATGTAGATTGACACCGAATACCATTTCCGGGCAAGCCCGACCTTCAGAGGCCTTCACGGATCTCCAACAAAATTCAATCAAACGTTCTTTGGATCATTTTCAAATTTCACTGAAAATTTTGTCAGAATTACATTACGTTATGCCACTGACTGTACGACTTACTCTAATATTATTTGATATTTGCTGTAAGCCTTTCTTTGCAGCATCTGTCACAATTGGTGTAATCAGTCCCTGATCTGTTGCTACAGCAACTGATATGTCAATACCGGGCATGTGTACAATATCATCACCTTTCAATTGGGCGTTTACATCTGGGTGCGTCTGTAATTGAAAAGAAATGTTAAAAAATATCCAAAATGTAAATGAGAAGCAGAATATTAATTTTTATTTGATGCCCACCCAAAAGTGAACTTGCCACAACTCTTACTGACAAGACAACGTGTATAATCTAAAATTGCACACAACAAAGTCAACATTTAGGCCCCAGTTATTAAAGAGAAAAAAAAGTTTTGTTATTTAAGCATCGAAAAACCTTGAACTTTAAACAAAATGGCATGTCAATATGCATTTATCTACAGAGAAACGTAAACAAAATATTTTGAACATGTTCAAAATGTGCATACTTTCATGACTGTGCATAGATGCAACTTTGTAAAAGTGAGCAAATGCTTAGCAACATGGACCCGTTGTCATATAAACACTTAGATTGCGCATTGCATGGTCAGTGATGTAGCTAGAATGATCTAAGGGTGTGTGGTAACAATTTAAGTGTGGGTGATAAAATGATTAAAAACAGTATTTTTACATTTTTTAGAGGCTTAGGGTGGGTGGTAGGTTGAAATTAGGCTGGGTGGAAGGCCTTAAAATAAACTTTAGGGTGGGTGGAGAATTTTTAGGGTAGGCCGCCCGCCCACCTCTGCCCTGAATAATTACATCCCTGATGGTGTAAGGTTAAAGCGTACGATCCTCGCACACGGTGCGACGTGGGAACAAGTAGCTGTTATATATCAAACATGTTAATAGTATTGTACATGCTAGTTGGTCGAATGTAAATTCACTGGACATGTAAGCTATTAGTTTGAAGCGCTGGCACGAGTGACTGTTGGCGCTGCCTTTAGGGGAGGAGCAATTCATAGAACCCCCAAGTCCATAAGCACCTACAACACTATTGTAGTGGATATGTGTGCTATAAAAATCTTGCAATTATATTCATTATTATTATACTACCAACCAGGGTATAACAGTGAAATGTATTTACCCACTTGAAGACAAATGTTACAGACATACCTTTAAAGCCATTGCAGCTGCCTTGATCACAAAGTCATTAACTGATAGTTTTGTCTTGTCCTGGGCAAATGCTTTCCTTAGTTTTAATATTGCATCTATTGTACAGTCTATGGTGGCATAAGCATGTGGAACAGTACTCTGAAGAACATAAAAGCAGAACAAAATATTATTACAAGTGGCAAGGCCGAGCAGTTAAACAAGGGAACCATGAACCATAGTAAAACAAATGCAAAGGGATCTGTTTGTGAAATAAGTCTTCTTGGATAAGAACTATAAATCTGTAGACCCAATATACACAAATGGCCAGTGTGAAGAAAGCTATTAGTGCTATAGCATGAGCAAGTGGGTCTTATAGGCATCCTGTGCATACTCTTTGATCTGTAATTAGTTGCTTTTTTTATTAATAACAAGCCGAGTGGCTTACAGGTCCCCCACCACAAGACATACTTTTAGTGCTATAGTGAGATAGGACAGTTTCTGTGGTAATGCATGGTGTGATTTAAGGTCATCAGGCTGTTTTCAAGATAACATGTTCACAAGATGTGCAGCAATCCAAGATGGCTGATGGTGGCCATACTAGATTACATGGAGTACCATAAATCAATCCTATTTGTCCTCTCAATGATATTAATCCAAGAATGTGAAGAATTAACTTTATTGGATACGCACTGTTCAAGATATCGCGTTCATAAGATGTGCAGTCAAAAAATCCAAGATGGCTGACAACAGCCACACTGGATAATGGAGAATGCCACAAATCAATCCCATCCATCCTCCCAATTACCTAAAGCCTCTATGCAAAAATGAACATGATTGAATAAAAAAATGTTAAAGATATCGCATTCACAAGATATACAGCCAAAACGTTCAAGATGTGGCAGCCATACTAGATTGGATGGAATGCCACAAATCAATCTCATCCATCCTCTCAATAACCTAAAGCCACTGTTCAAAAATGACCTTGATTGGATAAAAACTGTTCAAGACATCACGTTCACAAGAAATCGGAATGGACGAACTAACAGACGGACATATATATAGCATATCCAAATCCCTCCACCACTTACTTGGTGGGGACAAAAAATACTTAAATAGCTAAGAGAATTGTTCATTTCCCAGGTGTTTACTTGAAAACCTCAAGACAGCATTCAGTATAAAGTATCCTACCATGCATGCAGGCCTACAGGGAAATTGAGGCAAAGCAGAGCTTTGCTTATAAGCTAGTCATGGTGGTTAAATCATATTGGTCAAATGGTATCAATTTTAGTGAGTGCTGAGTTCATGTGTTCACCAAATCTATTCTTAAATTAACTGAACTAGCTGAAGCTACAGAATCAGACAAACTATTCCACAAAAGTACAACTCACAAAGAAAACTATTTTTCCTCAAATTAATCCTTGCTGTACGGGAGTAATGCAGTTTAAGCATGTCTGATTTCACCATAGTACTGAGGAATGCAATAAATAGATTAATATGCAGTTTCAGCAGTTAATGTACAACATTGCTTAATGAATGAATTCAACGTTTCTTAATGATTCGTACAATGCTTTAGGATTATTATTATTATTTCTTTGTCCCCTTAGCATACCCTGGATTAACCATATGATTTCTATTTAAGTACAATCAATTTAAATACTCAAATATAGTGATATAAAAATCTCACCTTTGATTCTGTGAGTCGCCTGGCAATAACCCTTCTCATATTACTTACTTCTAGATCTTCATACTGTTGCTTCTGAAATGGAGTAAATGATTAACAAAATTGATTATGGTTATTTTTTGTACAGAAATATTTCACACATGATGAACCAATGACAATTACTTACTTGAGATATGTCTCTGTTAACTTCATTTATTAGACATGCGAATGATTCTATGTTGGTTTTAGCTCATTTGGAATATCACCATTTTTTGTTGTGTTTTTACATGAGAAAGAATATTCTTTCATAAACCTAAAAAGGGTTGAGTAAGTAATAATGTATTGGTATTGTTATTTTCATCATCTTTCCTACATGCTCAGCTTTTTGCTTTGTTCCCACCAAGTAATCTAGTGGCCACTTTTATCACATTGTCATAGTTAGATAGTTAGTTAGACTTAGCTCGTGTTCTCTACGATTTCTGTTGATATAATTTTCTACATCAACATCTAGAAAAATAGCTGGGCACATTCTTGAAGATGGCACTTGTCATCAAACTATGATGACTGACATAAACACACAATTTGCGTGACCAAGCTTATCAAAGTTAGCCGAAACATAGCAAATAAAATCCGAAAGGTCCACTCATCAACTTCAAGTAAGAAAGTATAATGCATACGTGTTATACTTTCTTACATAGCAACTAAGTACTTGTGATTGGTTCATCAAGGGTAAAAAATAATTATAAAATAGCACTTCCTAAAACAAGTAGGTGATCCTGTGTCCAGAACTTGACTCTTTTTTCAGCGCAATATTTATTTCTCTATAAATCTGAGGCTAGCCATGGCACAACCACCACGTTGCCGCACAAGAAATTATTGAGAAATAAGCAAATAAACAACAGAAAATACAAACAAATGAAGAGGAAATATTTGTATAATTTGTTCAATAACTTAAATTATAAATTTCATAATTTACCTCTCGTTTTAAAGATAATGAAAAGTGTAAAAGGGTTTTTAACAATAACTAAATTTTTGATTTTGCTACAACTTGGTGGTTTTGCCATATTGTTCCATGTTATAAATTAACATAAGTAGAGTACTTATTTGATTTAATAAGAGGCAAGTCTAAGAAAGTTAGGAGGGCTGCTCACAAAATAAAAATGGATGGGTGATAAAGTCAAACCTCTTGTAAGTGGACACCCTCGGGTCCTATTAAAATTTCAGCTATGGGAGGTGTCCACTTACGAGAATTTCAGCCAATATAGGGCCAAACTTTGTAAAACCAAAAACATACTTATTTCACAGAATTCTCAATGCAAATTACTTCTAAAATTTCTATAAACAATTCTATATTTTATTAAATATTATTTATTAATTTTTGAGATCGATTGGTTTAGTAATATGATTTTCACCGATTAGAGTTTTAGAAATTTGTACAGAAAATGTTGATGTATAAAAATCCTTAAATTTTCCGGGATGTCTACTTATGGGAGGTAAAGTAACATACAAAAAAATCTAAATTTTAAGTCAAAAATTGTCCGCAGCCACTTACGGGAGATGGCCACTTAATGGCCCTGTCACACCTCACCGGATTGCAAAAACGGAGACAAAACAGAGAGCAGAAATGGCAGTCCGTTTATGTATGTTAGTTTCCATTTAGTATTCGCTTAGTTTCCTGTTTTCCTCCGTCGACTCCGTTGCATGACCGGCAATGTCCGGTATGAATGGTGAGATATTTTGAACATGCACAAAACCTAGACCGGATGTCGACCGGAAAAAATCGCCGTTACGTATTCGTTACTTATCCGTTAAGCTTCCGTTTTATCAGATTCTCGTGCGTTTCTCATACTGAACTTCTCCGTTAACCTCTGTTCGTCTCCGGTGATTGTTATTACTCACCGGATTATTATCGGACAACAAAACGGACGAAACGTAGAAGTACAGTACCTATACCGAATGTTCGACGAACAGTTACGCATAAGTACCGGAAGCGTAAGGAAATAGAACTGACAATAAACGGATAGGTAACGCAAGTTTAACTGAAGAAACGAAAAAACACAGGCAAAGAAACGCACCAAGAACAGACATAGACCGAAGATACAGCTTCATTGTATCTTGTAGTAGTATCTTGGGTAGTAGGAGTCCGGTTTGTCCATTAGTTCTCAGGTATTCCTATGTTTTTTACGTTCTTTATCCGTTAAATGTCCGTTGTCTTTTCGTTCGCATCCGTTGGTGTTTGTTAGTCAGTCCGTTGTTCATTTGTTTCTGTTTCGTTTCTTGTACGTTTATTGTTCGTTTTAACCGTTCAACTTCCGTTACTTTGCAACTCCCGAGATGAAACCACGACAACTTTTGTCAACGTAAATGACCGGATGACTGGTTTTTCATCCGTACCCTGTCCGTTTGTGCAATCCGGTGAGATGTGACAGGCGCTTAAGAGAGGTACCAAATGCACTACGTAGATGTGTAGAAATTATAACCTGGAGTACGAATTATTTAAATACAGAAGTTTTGGTTCAGCAAAAAGTTTTTACAGCCCTAAATTTTGAAACAAGATGAAATTTTACAATAATAGAGGAACATTTCTAAAACTGTAAAAACCATATGACATGGTATTTCGCTTTTAAGAAAATGTTTGTAGGCATACTATGGTATAAAAATAATGAATTTTTATGAGTGCGATGGACAGAATATTTTATGAGGTGAAAGATGAAATGATCCATTCAACGAGGCGTAGCCAAGTTGAATGGATCATTTGAAGATGACATGATCCATTCAACGAGGCATAGCCAAGTTGAATGGATCATTTGAAAATGAAATGATCCATTCAACTCGGCTACGCCTCGTTGAATGAATCATTTCATCTTTCACCGAATGAAATATTGTCTATCGCATAAATGAAAAACATTCATTATTTGTTTTATGACACCTCAGAGTGTACATAGATCATACACGTGACAGCGTTAGGGCTAGTGCAGTACAAAATTAATACAGTGCAGCTGAACGTGGCATGGTCATTGTTGCATATCATGCGAGCTACAAAATGCGAGCGTTTTCACGTCTCGGCGAGAGTACAATGGAGCAAAACGTATGGATTCAAAATTGTACGGTAAATGGATCCAAAATTGCACGATTCATGACGTCACCATGAAATGGGACAAATGATCGATAACGATTATCTAATATAAATCCACCTGGTAAAGAACTTAATTTGTTTTATTCATAATGCTAGACACTGTTTTTAATACAATCCCAATACTGAGTGAAATTGTAAAAACATGAAAGGTCAAGCAGCCGACCATATAGCATCTCATGACAGCACTACAATGCATGCAGACAATTCTCATCATGGAAAAAGCCTATTAGGACTACATAAGGATATCATGCACAAACCGTGTACATGGTAACTGCATCAATTAATTTAACTGTTGGAATTTCAAAGTATTTGATACCATTGATTTTTAAATAAAATAACTTTTTATACATTTCTACAGAAAAGACTGAAAACTAAATTTAAAAAATATGAATGCCATTTTAAAATGAATGCAAACCATTTGAAAATGCATGTCATATGGTCTTTAAAAGCTTTCCATGTCTTCTGCCCTCTATAGTCAGAACTATTGTACAACATTGTATATTGTATATTCATGTAGTATTATGTATATTACTACATGTTATTCAGGTTTTTTTAATTTTGTATACTGAATATATTTCATCCTGAATAAATATAAATAAATATGTAATGGTTAGTGACTCAATATTAGTTATTTATTAAACTAGTACAATATCATTACTCTAATGATGAATAATTATTAAATAGCGGTCTACCAAAGAAATTTGATTAATGGACTAATTAAAATTATTTATAATTGATTTACAAATTGCGAAACACGTATCGAAACACGTATACTGAAAACTAATTAATTTTATGCATTATTGATATACTTAATAAATTATAATTGGTTTAATCAAGATTATAATTAAAAACATTCTTGAGTTACTCTTATATTATCTCAGATCGTATTATGGAACTCTGGGTTTTAGTTTTCAGATACTCAACTCTGAGTCTAGTTTTCATGTTCAATTTTGGGAAAGGTTACTTGATCCTTTCCACATGTAAATTAGGAATTAGTAATAACCTACGTATTTCTGTGATTTTTAAATTGTAGAGCACAAACTAACAAGTTTATACACTTTGAAATAAAGCAACATATTCACTGCATTGAGCGACAGTTGCATGACTAAACCTTCGCTTACTGTGTGTGCTTTCCAAATGCGTTGACAGTCTTCTACTCTCCGACGGTTTTTTTAGTGATTTCCATGATGAATCACTAAAAAACTGTCAGCCAACAAGGAGAAGACTGCCATCGCGTCTGGAAACCACAAACACAGGGAGCGAAGGTTTAGTTGTATGAATATCGTAGGATGCAGTGAGTGCCTGGCTTAAGTGTACAGACTGAAAGATAATGCAAAAGTAATAGAAAACAAGGAAATCCCTCATAAATTAGCTAGCAAACCTCAGTATAAGAATATTATATTATCGTTGACCGAGAAAACTCAACAGAGAATTTGGATGATCTTGAAAATATGAAAATTTCTTGTCCATAATTCATTGATCTGTAAATATTGTATCCATCCCAATGCCACTAAATGTATGGATCTGGACTAAGGATTACAATAAGAGTTTATTATTTGAATGACTGAACAAGATCTAAGAAATACATGCCAGTGAGTAAGCTTATCACCCTATGTACAAAAATGTTGAGAGCAAAAACATACCCTTCGACTTTGCGCCTCTACATTTTGCATAGGTATGGTTGGCGGAATTGTTTTACTATCTGGTGGTGCTACGGTTTGAGTTGGTGACTTTGATGGTTGACTGGCTTCTATAGGTTTACTTGACATATATTTTAAAACATCTCTACATAGCAAGAAAGAAATAATATGAAGAAAACAAATAAGGTAGAGTTAACTTTCAAAAGATATTTTTGTGAATAAAAAAAAAACAGCAAAATGCAGGGGCGGATCCAGAATCCACCGAAAGGGGGGGGGGCCCACTCCCAGATCCGAGTGGGTGTGGTTGCCTGTTTTATTCAAAATTGTGCAAACAAATACATTTTTGGGTTTCAAAAGGGGGGGGGGGCCAGGGTCCGTTGGGCCCCCCCTTGGATCCGCGCCTGAAGTGGTTATGCATGTACATGTGGGATCAAGTAGATAGCTACCACAATCTGCGGCATACACAGGAGGTGTTTAGAGTCCTCGAGCCCCCCCCCCCCCCAATCAGGGGTAGATAATATTAATATTAGTATAAAAATCAAGCACACCGCTCCAGAGAAAATGACACACCCTTCAAAGGAAAGGAATTATAATGTTAGAGGAAAAGAACCATAAAGTCTATAAGGACATTGATTTTTTTGGCTGTCAAAATCCAATCAGGGTTTAGAAATCTCATTCCCCAATTCCTGTATATGTATGAGAGCCAAGCCAAAGGAGTCTAAAGACCGCTTATAGCAATTCACCCCAGATAGCAAAAGTGATATAAAAGACTTAGTGAGGTCAGCGCCAGTGGTAATATAAAGAAAGTGACTTTTGATTTATGATAATTGAGAAACATCTTGAAGCAAAAAACTAGAATATGCAAGACATAATATACATTGTTTTCAAATTACCTTGGGGTGTTATTTAAATCATGTTCCACAACCCAGTCATAAGACTATATAAAACACCTACCCTTTAAGTATCCTGTTGCTAGGTCCAGTCCCTTTAATTCTGCCTGCATCAAGATTATGTGTATCAACTAAATATCTGACAGCTGGTGATAAACTTTGGCTACAAAAAAGAGAAAATAATTAAAAATATAATTAAATTCTAGCAGAAACCTTATGAGGTCATTAGAATTGGAAAATAATCATTTAAAAATGGAGTGTTTGAGATAATCTATAGTTCTAAAAATCAAAATATTACAAGCAACTTCTGCTATTTAAGGCACATTTTCTGGCTTTTCCACATGATTGTAATCCTTACCAATACTATTAATGTGTTATAACTTAGTGTACCCATCACTGCCCCCGTGTGCATAATAGTCTGAGCAACACCAGCACCTCCAGGTGTTTGGGTTGCAATTTAAGGTTTTGAAGGCATCTGTTCAGGCATGTCTACTTGTAATCCTACCACGTTCCCCACAATCAGGGGCGGATCCAGCAGAGCTAGAAAGAGGAGACCCGATGCCAAGTTGGACAAGCCCAGGTATTGGTATTAACAGGAAAATGATAACAATAGGTGTGGGTCCAGGGTCTGCCTAGGGCCTGGGAAAATTTTTTTTTCTCTACAGATGCTCTCTGGTGCAGTTTTAGCGCCCCAAAATTGTGCAAAAATTTTTTTTTTTTGGTTTTAAAAGAGGGGGAGGGGTCTGTTGGGCCCCCACCCCCTTGGATCCACCCCTGCCCAATCAATGCTAATAGTGTGTTATAACTTATACTTCAATGCTTCCTGAGTGCATAATAGCTGAACACCAGCATATCTACAGCTGTTGTGTTTCAATCTTAGGTGTTAAAGATACTTGCTCAGGCATATCCACATCCTTGTAATCCTACCCTGTCACTCATAGCATGGATGCTCACAGTGTGTTGTAACTAATATAGCTCACTGCTTCCTGAGTGCATAATAGCCTGAGCAACACAAGTATATCTAGAGTTATGTTTCAATCTCATTTGTTAAAGATACCTGTATATCCACATCCTTGAAAACCTACCCCCACCCACTATCAATGCTTTAACTGCTTAAGGAACTTTTGTTGATTATGTCCACATCCTTGTAATTCTCCCCTTCACACACCACCCATGCTATTAATGTATTAAAACTTACCCTTCACTGCTGACTGTCTGCATAGTATCTTCAGAAACACCACCATCTACATCTGTCTGTGTTCCAGCCTCAGGTGTTGAAGACACTCTTTCTGGCATGTCCACATCCTTGTAATCCTCACCTTCAGCCACCATCAATGCTATTAATGTATTGATCTTGATGTCTGAAGCACCTTCTGCAACCTAAACAGAGGCAAAAATATAATACTGTATGTCATTCAATAAACCCTTTCAAGATTTCAAATTTTAGCATGAAATTCCTAATGGATTCAGTTTTGTATACCAGATCATGATTCAGATACACACAATGAATTAAATTATCAAAAGTTTGGATTATTATTGGACAGCATTTTAAGCAATTTAATTATAATTTAACATGCAATGACCATGTACTTGATCTTGTACTTTTAATCAACATTATGATGATGAATGTGACCTTATTTCGGATGTTAATGCAGGTGAAAACATTTTTAAATCCAACCATGAGTCTCTTAGTTTTAAAGTATGCTTTTCAACAGTACTATTCAGTCATACAAAAGTGACGTATAAATGTACAATTATAAGAAAGCAGATTTCAAAGTAATTAACGAAACACTTCTGTCTATACCATAAAATATCCTAGATCTTGTTAGTAGTGTTGACGATAGTGAAGATATGGTTTACGACTTGGTCAATGCAACTCTAAAAGATTTTGTTCCTGTTGTACGCCCTAAGCGCAAACGTCCTCTGTGGTATGACTATACACTTTATAAAATGCTGTTACGAAAGGGTTTTATAAAAAAGAAAAAATGTGCTTCTACACAAAATGAAGCAGCATTAAAAAGGCTCGAAGGGAATTAACAGTAATGATTAGGCAAAAATATAATTCCTATTTAACGAAAATATCTCAAGAATTAAAAACAAATTCCAAACGCTTCTGGTCTTGGATGCATAGTAAGCGTAAAAGTAAGAATATGCCGCCTTGTGTTAAATTAAATAATACAAGTGCGTATATCGCTAACCCTAATCTTTTTATTAATCATTTCTCTTCCATTTTCAGTGACACTGACAACCCACCTGACAACCCATAGAGGGCACATAAATTGAAGGAGATTTTTTTGTGTGTGTTTTAATCTTGGAAATATCTCAGTGTTTATAGGCAAATTGAATAGGGCATGTGTAGTATAGACAAACATTTTAAAAGAATGATTTATTTTTTGCCCGTTAGTATTTTTTTATTTATTTTTATTGATTTATTGAACATATTTATACAGGATAGACATATCAGGTAGATGGTAATCCTGTTTTTCATATGGTCCTGTTTCAGT
>JAOTQE010074276.1:0-16516 GCA_025631205.1 Nesometra sesokonis
AGATAATTAATAGATTAATACATCCCCCCCCCCCACCCACCACCCCAGGAAAGTAAAATATTTAAATATTAACATTGTCTATAAAACGAAAAATATTTAGCAATCATAAGATAAGAATTGATCCTTTAGCATGCCCCTGAAAACAATTCCAGACATCTAAAGACCAAAATCTCTCGGGGGAGCATAACCCAAACCCCTTAACACTTGGAATCTCTGCCCCAACCCCCCAAACGTTTCCAAAAGTCTGCATCTGCCCCTGCCATGGATAATTTGGATGAAAAAGAGCAGACCAGAAGGAAAAGATTTGAAAAAACTTCTCTTTGGATGTTGACTAGTTCATTAATGGACGATAAGAGCAAATTAGTAGCCTGCTGGTGTGCAGTAAAACAATCTTATACCAATCTCACCTTCCCATTGGTCGCCCTGGGAACTACACATTTAATAAATATATGGTAGTCAAACCAATGGAGTGTTAAGTCAAAATTGTAAATTGAGTTGTTTATAAATTCTACTATTATTATCTTTAACCTGCAAAAAAAATCAGTTTTATACAATGTTTCTTTGAGAAGTCAACAACCAAACTTTGAACATGTAACTTTTTAGAAAACTCTAATTTATCAGTATATTGTGATTAAGCAGGTTAATTTTAAATTTCAATTTTTGAACATTTTTTATTATGTCTGAAAATTGTTATGGTAGTATAAAAATTTAATTTTTAAATTGTATCTTTTTGTAATAAAAGAAAAATTGAAATTTTTACATTTTTTGTTTCTGCCTATTGGGAAAAATTAGCTTTACGACTTGCGCCTCCTTTGGCGGCTTTGCCACATATTCAATACTCAATCTAAAACATTTCCTTATACAGTTGAACCTCCCTGTGCGGACACCTCTCGTAAACCTCCCATAATGAACACTAATTCAAAGACCTGTTTGTTCTTCCTATCTAATCAGTGCATTTGGTACCTCTCGTACGCGGACACCTCTGGTAAGCAGACACAGACACTTTATCCTCTTAAAATTTAGCCAATAAGCGAAAATTTTGTGACTTTTCTGTACAACAAATACAAAATTCTGTACAAAATTGTCCTTATACTGTAATAGCTGAGAACATACTACTGAAGCAATCTTAAAACTGATAAACAATATTAATAAAATATAGAATGCGGTGTCTAGAAATTAGAGAGGACATTTGTGTTGAGAAGGCTGTGAGACATAAGGACGTATACATAATTTTACAACTTTTGGCCCTCTATCAATCGAATTCTCGTAAGCGGACACCTCCCATAAGCGGACACTTTTCCCTGACCCAAGAGGTCTGCTTACTTATATGATATTCTTATAACACACCTTGGCAACATCATCTTGACTCTCCAGACTAAAATGTGCAGTCCCTATCAAGTATATTTTAGCACCCTCTTCCGTTTCGAGTAATGAAACAGTCGATGGTAGATCGGGGTTCTCTTGTCTTTTTAAATATTTCAATCGTAAGAGTTCAACATCGTCCATATTATCATCTATATCACTCTCCTCATTACTACTCATATCATACTCTGCATCGCTGTCATCCGATCCAGGAAGGCCGTCATCCTCATCCGTATTCTCGTTAACATGGTAACTCCCAATTTCACTATCACTATCATCGCACATCTCCGGGGCGTCGTCACCACCGGCATCCACTACATCAACTGCCATGTTTGGTTGGCTGATCTTACGATACGTCCCCTGTTCTAGGATGCCATCTTCCATCTGGTTGTCAGCATTTAACGTATAGCTCCCGTCTTCGCTTATGCTGTCACATTGACTTTCTTTCTCACTGTTCATTTCGTAACACCCCTGTTTACTTCCTCCTTCCCCATCACTCATGTCAAATTTTTCACTGAATCCATTTTCAAGAGTAGATGTCGCAAAACCATCAACATCGTTTTCTGCACTGCTGATGACTGGAACTTCTCCCGGTACCCCAATCACATCTGACGACATCACAATGCCAGTTGTTTACTTTCTGCAACACTCTATGAAGAGAAATAAAATAAATAATTATTGGTAATTCTCAGTTATAATATGGGGAGGTAAAACTCACAGGGACATAGTGGTAGTGTGATATTGATGGGTATTGTATGTTTGTCAAACACAACCCGTTTTATTTTCAATTGACTTGTACATTTAATTTTTGCTACCCATGTTCCTACTAATTTCAATTACGTTAACTCACACAGTCGCTTAGGTCTAGTTTACTCTATTATATGTTTATAAACCTATAAAATTAAATGAATATTTTTTGTATAGGTTACCTAATGCTAGGCCTAGCCTGAATAAATGATCGGGTTGATAGCAGAGCGTACTAACCCACAAGGCCCGGCTAAAACATACGTAACACAACCGGTTAGGTCGACCTGCCTAGCCTAGGCCTAGCCACAACCAAGAAAATAGGCGTTGCTTTTTACATTAAATAAACGTTACCAATAAATAGTTAATTATATTAGATATAAATAATAGCAAAATATTAATGAAAGTACCAAATGAGATAATTTAAAGTCAAACAGCTGTGAGACACCAACAAAAAAATGAATATTTTACGAAGCTGATGACACAAACAAAACAACACACATTACACAACTGCAGTCACAAGTCACTGATCACGACCCGACCTTTGACCCACGTCAACAGAGAGCGACCTGCATATGGTGGGAGTGTACAAAATATAAACTTTTTAGAGAAGGTAAAAAAGTTATACATTGTTTGTTTATGTGTATTTAAGTGTAAATATTGAGTATATTACAGTTTAAACTCCTGGAATTTGATGCATGTATTGATAATCCAGTACACAAATAAGGAAAAACTTTAAAATCGATGGTTAAGTTTAGGCCTGGCTACTCAACTGACTGACTGTGTGTGCTGACTGTCCTGCAAGATTAACCAGGAGAAAAGTTACAGGTACCCAGTAGCCTAGGCCTAGTCCTAGAATGAATTAATTCTGCAATCAGTTAAAGAGTTAGCCTGTGATACCGTATTTATTAACTGGTATTTTAGTTGGTCTATGTAAGGCTGGAAGTCCCAATGGGAATGATTTGTAGATTTGTGTCCGAAAATCATTATTTATTCATTTGGAAATGATTATTGCACCGTCGGCCAGTTTTGTTGATTTCTGACACAGTTATTGCACTGTCGGCGGGATGTTTAAATCTGAAACAGTTAATGCATCGTCGGCTGGTTCAGATTTAAACCGATGGTGCAAGAACCGTTTCAGATTTAGGCCTAACAACCGGCTGACGGTGCAATAACTAACTGTTTCAGATTTAAACAACCGGCCGAAGGTGCAATATCCTTTGCCATTATTCATTATTTGAATGTGGTATACACAGTTCGCACCAGGACAAATATCTGACGTAAAATAAAATAAAATCTTGTAACAATTGCCAAAAATCGATTGTTATAATTGTTTCAGATTAAATATTCATGGTTTTGTTCACAAAAACAATTTTTTAATTTATTCAAATAATGACATTTTGAAAAATAATGAAAATTTTGTGAGTTTCATGCCGCATGCAATCTAGGACTTACAAAATAAAATTGATAAATAAACAACCAAATTATAAAACTATGCCTAGAGCTTAACTGAACTGGACCACCCGGTAGGAGTGTAAATTACAGATTTGAGGATATCTCAAGTTTTAGTGTGGGAGTAGTGACTAAGAAGGTGGTTTTAGAAAAATCCAAAATGGCGACCAAGCCATGTGACACGGGGTGCCCATTTTCAAATTGTGTCGATCAGTGTAAGAAATGTAAATTTCAATTTTGAGTTCTTTTCAAGATTTGGTATGAGAGTAGTGACCAAAAAGGTATTTTTTGAAAAATCGAAAATTCATTTTCAAACTTATCAATCGGGGTTAGGTAAGGATGTAATTTGAAATTTGAGGACTTTTATATGGGAGTAGTGGCCAAAAAGGTGTTTTTTGAAAAATCCAAAATCCATTTTCGAACTCATCAATCGGGGTTAGGTATAAGGATATAATTTGAAATGTGAGAACTTTCCAAGTTTTGGTATGGAAGTAGTTTTGGCATCGGAGTAGTTTCCAAAAAGGTGTTTTTTTTAATCCAAGATTGCAGCCAAGCTATGTGATATGGGATGCCCATTTCAGGGCTCAAATTTAACCAAGGCACCAAGGCCATTTGCCTCTGGTGCCCTCTCAATTGGCCTCAGTGCCTTAAAAAATTGAAAATCATTAATGCCAATTTGGCCTTGGTGCCCCTTATTCTCAGTAATGCACGAGGATACAATTTGTATAAAATGGCCTCGGTGCCCAGTTTATGCTAGCTGCACCCTTCAAAATTAGGCCAAAAATGGCTTTGCCCCTTCAAAGCCCAAATTCGAGGCCTGTCATTTTCAAATTCACCAAAGATACTTACCTCTTAAGTTGATCATGAAAATTTGCTGAGGTTGTCTTGTGTCTTTCATAAGACACAGACACAGTCAGAAAAAAAAAGTTGCAGCTCAACTTACATAATTTACTGGGCAATAAAAACTGAATCTAGTTGCATCAGCTATGTGTTCACTCAAGTTAAAGTTAGATTGGTCTTGGAGCTGTTCTAGTGTCGCCATTTAAATATTCTTTATTCTTTATTCAAACATATTTATACAGGATAACATATCAGGAAGGATCTAAAACCTGTTTTACATATGGTCCTGTGTTAAAAGAGTCAATTAATAATGAATGACAGTACAAATACTGTACAATTAAAATTGGTAACACTGCATGAAATTACAAAAAACATTAAACAACAGCAGTAAAACAATATTGTTAAATCTATCTGAAAATAGGATTTAAATTGAATAAAACTACAATTAATTGAGGAAAATAGTATATAACAATATTGCTAAACTTGATACGGATCTTAAAACAATTAAAATAGATGGCAAATTGTACAAAAAAATTAATTTATAGACTTCATCAGTAATCCTATGACTACATGTATTGTCAAAATCATGACACATAATTCATCCATACCTAATACTGCTCAATACAGGATCATTAAAAAAATAAATAACAATAAATATTTAGTTGTTTAATACTCCTATCAAACACTTTACAACTTTTTATGGACTGTCTTTCGAAAGAGATGTTAAGTCGTTGGTCCAATGTACAACATGGCTCACGTTCATGTTAAAAAATGCAGTGTACTCTTTGAAAAAGAATAGGGGAATTGTCTCCTGGTGGCCCAGTCACCACCAGAAGGACCCCCGGAAGTAAGTCCATTTTGGACTTTTGTGAGTTATCCTTTGTGTTTTATCAACACTGAATTGTATTTTAAAATTAAACTGATGTGCATGAAAATTGGTGATTTTCAAGAATAAATTCACCTAACTGTAGTGGAAAATAGCCGCTATAACGTCAACCCTCCAGCTGAAACACAAGGAAAGTGGTGTTCTATCGAACCATGGACCAACAACGTCCATGAGTGAAAATTTTTGATTTGTCCGAATGAATTCATGTAGTGGAAAACAGCCCACTAGGTAGTAACATAAACCATTTATAGTATTAATGTCTGTTTTTTTTACTTTAGGTTTCAGAGAATAAAAAATATAGCTTTTTACAGTACTGTCTGCCGCTTCAGACGCACTTGACCCCTTGCTATGGGTAACGTGCAAGTGCAAGATTTTGCTCCTGTTCGTCAGGATGAGCGACGAGAATTGAATCTAGCATGTCGTGTAACACCGCAGTCATATCAAAAGGTTTCAGTTTTGCTTTTCCATGTAATTGATACAATTCCACATAGATGAAAAAATGACCAGAAAAGGAACAAATCTCATATATTATCTCTTTCACATTTAATTTCAGAGTTTCCTTTTGAAAGAAATAACTCTGTTAACATTGGTAGTGACAAAGTAGATATAGGTAGGGCTAATCCTATAAAGACTATCATATCAAAGGATGCTACCAAGGATATGGTCAGCAATGCGACCATCATAACAAGCAATTACTTATTGACTTTAAAGCATTAATAACATCAACAGATGGGGCAATTTTATATCTTGTTACTAGGTAGTTCTCTGTGGTTTTATGTAGATCTCCCAAGTAATTTAACATGGTAGACCTACCTAGTCAGAGGGTGTTATTTTTTAAATAAGTTTCACTAAAAGGGGCATCAACTCTAGAGTTTTAGTCAATCTGAATTCCAAAACAAACACCTTTTGTGTTTACCGGGGTTGGAGAGCTGAATTTACTCTGCAACTCCGGGGTCCATCTAATGGTGCAGATCCATTTATAAAGTTAGAGGGGAGGGGACCTGGAAATCTGAGTGCATCAGTAGTGGGTTGGAAGAGAGAGGATCCCACTCCATGTTAATTTTTTAAATTTTGAAAATAATAACCTCTAGATGCATATCATAGAGTATACATTTTCATAACATGAATGTATACCCCATGATACTCTATGAAAGGGTCAGACCTCGAACTCTAGTGTGTTTAGCAAAAAAAGCAAAATTAGGATATGTAGTATAGGATATGAATGGACTGCTTGCATTGCTATGTAATGGCAGGAATAATGTCAGATTCGTCATGTGTACATGTTATATCTTTGCATAGGAAATTTATTCATGCATTGACAAAAACGTTTTTTAAGCCAAGTATTCAAATTTTGATAGATGGTTTGATAAACGGATATGTAAAAGTAACATGGTGGAATAAACTATTTTTTGTTCATATAATTAACCTACTTCTATTCAGATTACATTCTTTAAAATTATAAAATTACATACTTCTAAGGGATTGTGTCAAAATTATTCTACTGCAGTCACTGAAGTAATCTATTGCTATTAAGTCAACTGCAGTTTTTGCAGTAATCCAGTCCATTATGTTTCCTTTGGTGATTACATTGATACATAAGGTGTCATTTGAACATTTTATTTCAGTAATTCTCTTTCAGCTAGTAAACTAATACTGCTCTAACTGAATTACTGCGGTAACTGCAGAAGGATAATTTTAACATGGTCCCTAAAAATGGCCAATGACTAAAAACACTTTCTAAGCTTTTTAATGTAAGCAATTTCAAAACCAAAATTTATCTTGTCAATTTTCTTACTGTACCTCATAACAATATGAAATAAAAAGTCCGAAAGTGTTTGTAAAACTTTATTGTTTAGAAAATAACAGAGGTTTATTTTCTAATTTCAGCATGTTGATGGAGTATCAATTGAGGGCGCCTTAACTGAGCTTCCATGGGCAATCGTTGACTCGGTGTCTCTGTTTGAAGAAATGGATGTATCATTTAATGAACTAACGAAAATCCCACCGGAAATACCGCTACGATTGCCACACCTCTCGTCTTTAAACCTCAGTCACAATCGACTGGTGGCGCTACCAGATAGCTTCGCTCTACTATTTCATCTTAAAAGTGTGCTACTCCACCACAACCAGATTCAAAGTCTTCCGAAAACATTTATCCATCTCGTAAAACTGCAAAAACTTGATCTTTCATTTAATAAATTGTTAACTTTACCAGAAAATATCGGCGAAATGGAGTCTTTAACAAAATTAAATGTTTCAGACAATCAGCTGCATAGAATTCCTATTTCTCTAGGAGGATCTAAACAAATGAAAGTTCTTCTGGCATTGAACAATCAATGTTTGCTGCCACCGCAGTGTATATGCAATGACGGATCTGAAGCATTGTTGAGTTTTCTTCGGCTTCAGTTTCATAATGGAAATCTACCAAAAGTTCTTCTTCCCGGCAATATTTTTCCAAGAGTACGAGGTAGTGTATTGTAATTAAGTTAAAAAAAATTATTCTATTCTTTTTTCTTTGTGATGTAAATTGGCCAAATTCCTTTGTAATGTAAATAGGCAAAATTTGCTTCCATATATTTTGTGTATATAATTACATTTTATTGTTCTGTTGATTCAAATATTTACCTTGATGGCATTTGTAGCTAATTAATTAATTTTGCAAATTAAATGCGTATAAAAGCAGTAAAATGTATTGTAGCTAATCATTTAATTTTGCAAATTAAATGTGTATAAAAGCAGTAAAATGTATTTACATAAATAATATAACAATATAGTAGTCTATAAACAGCTGACGTACAATTTAAATAGGATTAAAATGCAATTTATCACATACAGTTTTCAAATCAAATACCTGAATATGCAACATAAAACTATAAATAGACTTGTTTAGATTCACCAAAATTAACAAACACATCTGCCACACTAAAAAATACTTAAATTAATCAGCATTCACAAACACATACATATACATACATTTAAACAATTAAATGAGGCTAGTTATGGCAAAAAAAAACAACAAGTTGTCACATAGGAAGTTATTGAGAAACAAACAAATAAAAGGAAATATAAAACAAATACAAAGGAACTTTTTGTATATTTTTTCCAATAACTTCAGTTATAGATGTCTGATTTTGATAATATATCCCTCATCTTAAAGCTTGTGAAAAATTTAAATGGTTTTAACAATTACTCAATTGTCATTTTTCCTACAACTTGGGTGAGCTGTGACATGCCTCAAATGTAAATTTAATTGTATTGTATATTAAATGCATAACATTCAGATTTTTTAGAATCCTGTATTCTGTATTGTATTGTGGATCATCCGTTAATTTTTTTTTTTTTGCCTAATTTAAATGCAATGCACCAAATTCTTGCTACTGTGTCCAGTGTTTTTACAGGACAAGTATAATTTTCATGTTTACTTTATGATCATAGCAATTACAATACTGGGCCTGGTATAAGCTCACTAAATTGATGGAATCCTAGTCAGTATGTGATGCGGCATACCCTAGTATTAGCCCACTAACATTGAAAATGGAATCCCAGTCAGGATAGGATGCGGACGTATACCCGAGTATAAGCCCACTACCTTGAACAGCAGTCAGCATGGGATGTGAACATGCACAGGTATAATTGCACTGCATTGAACATGGAATCCAGCTCATCGTGATGTGGACATATACCCTGGTACAAGCCCACTGACCTTAAACATGGAATCTCACTCAGTGTTTGATGTGGACATGTACCCTTGTATAAGCCCACAAACCTTGAACATGGAATAACTGTTTTGGGTGTGCTTATGTTCAAAATGTGTAGTAACTCAGTTTATGTATAACATAACTCAACTGTTGAGTGGGCTTGCTATATTTTTCTAGGTGATGTTCTAAACTCATCAGTTGGTAACCCACACTCAGCCAGGGCACAATATCTTCAAGAACAGACTCAGACCACAAACACCACCAGCAGGATAAGGACACCACTCAGACCAACACTCGGTGCAACATCACTAGATGCTGATGAGCTTAGAGACAAGATAGTTGGTCAGATATCATTCTTACATTTTTTTATTTGTGATGTGATTCATTATTAAATAGGGTACTGATTCCAGTGTATTTAGTTAATTTGTGAGGTCTCACCATAAATTTTTACTTTCCACCCACTCTAAGCTTCTGACAAGGGAAAAAAACTGTTTTTAATAACTTTACCACCCACCATTGCATGTACACATTGTTGCTGCCCACCCTTGAATTTTTCTAGCTACATCCCTGCTGAGGTTATGTTAGTTGCCCTTTTAATATATTTTTCCTGTCAACAGTTTTAGTACTTCACTATGCATGTGGTTCTGTATGTAAATTATGGTATTCATTCATTCATTCTTGATGATGACATAATTTATGTCGAAATATTGAATCTTGTCACGATGGCGTGTATCTCATTGCTTGGAGTATGCATTGTACTTTCTTGTTTCAAAATTGCAAAATTGGTATATGGGGAAGTCTTCTCATGTGAAGTTGATTAGTGTACCTTTCGGATTATGGTATTCTCTTTATGCAAATTAGGTATAATATATTTTTTTATGTCTTCTATATTTACGATTTTTTTTGTATTAACAACGAATCTTTAATGATATAAAAGACAAAGGGTATAAATGTACCCTTATTTGCCTTTATGTTGGTTCTATGAAGATGCAATGTTAGACTGTAGTTATGCAATGATCAGTATGCAAATTAGGTATAATATCATAATTTTTAGTATGTCTTGACTTAGGATTTATTTGTATTAACAACGAGTCGGTAATGATATAAAAGACAGAGGGTATAAATGTACCCTGAATTGCCCTGAGATTGGTGCTATAGGAATTCTTTCCAAAGATAGCAAACTGAAACTTAATAGTATTTGAAATTCAAGATTCAAGATTCAACACATTTATTGCATGTACACATTGTTGCTGCCCACCCTTGAATTTTTCTAGCTACATCCCTGCTGAGGTTATGTTAGTTGCCCTTTTAATATATTTTTCCTGTCAAAAGTTTTAGTACTTCACTGTACATGTGGTTCTGTATCTAAATTATGATATTCATTCATTCATTCCTAATGATGACGTAATTTATTTCTTACTTGAAGTTGATTAGTGGACCTTTCGGATTATTGTATTCTCTTATGCAAATTAGGTATAATATATTTTTTTATGTCTTTTATATTTAAGATTTCTTTGTATTTATAAAAGACAAAGGGTATAAATGTACCCTTATTTCCCTTTATGTTGGTTCTATGAAGATGCGATGTGAGACTGAAGTTATGCAATGATCAGTATGCAAATTAGGTATAATATCATCATTTTTAGTATGTCTTGTTAGGATTTATTTGTATTAACAACGAGTCGGTAATGATATAAAAGACAGAGGGTATAAATGTACCATGAATTGCCCTGAGATTGGTGCTATAAGAATTCTTTCCAAAGAAAGCAAACTGAAACTTAATAGTATTTGAACTTAAATACAGTGGAACCTCGATTTTACATACATCAATTTTATGAACCCTCAATTTTACATACTCCTAAATTTAACTAAAAATGGTCAAGTATTGAGCTTTTACCAATTTATAGATTTTTGTATATTTAAAATCCTCTAGACCTAAAAAGTGGGTAGTAGTAAACAAATGAGAAAATAAGTAATGAACAAACTTACGTAAAGATCATAACTCAATTTTACAAACCCCTGGATTTACATACCCCTTCTTGTAAAAAAAATGTAAAATTTATAAAAAAAAAAAACAAATTAGCGAGCTAGCATTGATAAGTAGGTATAAAATTTGGAAAGCCAGACACTGCCTGAGGGCATGAATTGTGAATATTTATAATCTTACATTTTAGCTTTAGGTAACATATACAGTAATTATTTATAAAATCATGCTACTTTATTCATATTTTTAACCTTTATTGTATTGTATATACTCTGCATGCACCTGATAAAACCATGACCATGGTTTACTTATTTTACATTCTTTTATATGTTTTGAAATAAAAATGTTTCAATCTTTGTTTTAATTGAATTTTTCACAGTATATAACTCAAGGCATATACCTCATGGCCTCCACCAATTTATAATAGGTGAATTCAATAAATTGTTTCAGTGTAAAAAATTATTAATATGGTTATAATTCTAAAGGAATTAACACTTCAACTATCTGCCAGGAGGATTCCAATACAATGAATGAGGTTATGCAAATGAAAAATGTTTATCACCCGTCACTAATATTTGGTAGGATGGACAGTTCTTTTCCTTGTTATCTTATCCTTCCTTGTATATTTCAACCAGGTGCCATTCACAGCTTTATTGAACTGATAGCTGTCGTGGCAGAGAATTATACCGGGTTCTTCGGAACAACCGACGAGTGTCCCAACCACTTGACTACTGCAACTACTAATATGAATTGTATTTAGGCATTATTGTTTATATGTTTTTTCTGCCGTAGGTTTAATGTATGGAGCTGCCATTGGAGATGCACTTGGCCTCTGCACTGAGAATCTTAGTAGAGATGAATGTCAATTCTACTATGAAGAAGATGATTTAATGTACAAGAACTCAATTAGTGATAAACATCGTCTTCAATGGGATAAGGGAGATTGGACAGCAGATTTTGACCAAATGGTAAAGACTGGACTTGCATTGCGACCATTTACTATGTACAATATGTTGAAGTGCAAGTAAAACTGAAATGTTCATAAATCACGTAGATGTATTTTTTTAATGGCTAGATACTGAACCTCGATACATAACCCCAAAGTGCAGTTCCAAGGAAGCGCCTACTATTGACTGATATGTCCAAATCCAACCAATCAAATCAAGTTTCATTGTAACACTGTTGCTAGGACGAAATTGGACCCCAGTCTTTCATAAATGTTTATGATTTATCAATAAATGGAAGTGAAATTAATCCAAATATAAAGACAATTGGCAATGTAAAATATTATGTAACATACATAAATAATTTTTATGACAAAAGAATGTTAGAAGTACAATAGTTATAAAATAATTATTATTTAACTCAAATGTTTGTGACAAAGGCTGACAACCATCAGTAGTAGGCAACTACAAGGGATTGCAATTCTTCAGTGTTAAGTTCACTAGCCTGCAAATAATAAATCTGTGTAAAATCATCGCAGTTTATAGGTGGTGAAATTCTATCTTATATCCACAGTTGAGTCAGGAACAAGGGTTGTGTAAAAGTTGGAAGCTATAATAGCTACCTGTTCATTGTGAAAGATAATATCAACTGTGTTTATTTTCATAATTTATTGGTTAATGTGCCATTCGTAAAATCCATCATTCGTTAAATTGACATTCATTTTATGGTAATCTTTGGTGGTTATAATTTCAATTTGAATAACTCTTTTGTAGTAATCACAAAATATATTCAAAAACATTTTTACTTTGGTATGTGACCTCACAGAAGCTAAGGTTAATATTTTATGAATATGGTGGCACACCGCATTGTAAATCTACCAAGTTGATGTACAATACAAATTAACTTAACTAGTCAACATAACCTGTCTCGTAACTTTGACCCCATTCTGTAACCTTGACCTTTGATCACGTTTCTGTAACCTTGGCCTTTACCGTCCCATAACCTTGGCCTTTAACCTTGTTCCCGTTAGCTTGATCTTTGACTCGTAATTCATCATCAGCTATTGTGTGAACCTACATGCTTCCACCAAGTTTGGCCAGGATGAGACCAAGGAGTAGCGAAAAACAGTTATTTGACCTTTGCACCCGTTGACCTTGACCTTTGACCCTGTGACCATCATCGGAAATTCTGGTCTGAACCTACATGCTTCCACCAAGTTTGGCCAAGATGGGACCACAAGGAGTAGCAATAAACATTTATTTGACCTTTAACCCCAGTGACCTTGACGTTTCCAAAAAAAAAGAAACCATCAAGGTCAATTTTGCAGTGACCCTGCATCCACCCACCAAGTTTCATGGAGATCGGACCAAGGACCTAGGAGGAGTAAAGGATCAAACAGACAGACAGTCAGACAAACAGATAAACAAACGTTGCTCAATTTATAGTATAGATACCAAAAATGTTCAAAACATTTTCCTCCTTTTTATTTAGGCACTCCTTTTAGATTCTATCCTTCACTGGGCTGGTGTAGTTGATGAACTAGATTTTGCCAAGCGTTTGTATCTCTGGAGTAAGCATGGCTTCCCTGATCTTGGCGATACTAAAGGCTATGAGGAATTTAGCAATGCAGTTGCAAAGGTAAGGCAAATAATTTTGCAACAAAATGATTATTAAAGAAAATTACAGAAAGGAAACGACAATTAACAGAGACATTAAAGGATGATCATCCACACACATTGCTTGATCAAATTTAGTAATAAGAGTGGTGTTTGGGGGGGGGGGGGGTGAGTGTGAGGTTGACCAGTCAACACCCTTGTAGAACATTTTATGTTCCTTCCGCCACTCTTAGTATCCTACTTTTAAGAGTAAAATAATTTGAATTTAAATTTGCTGTGTGCCAATAACATACAGACACCTTGTGGCACTGTTCAGTGTCACTCTTGGAATACTAGACTATTCCAACACAGGCATTAGTCAGAAGTTCAACAAAAAAATAGGTTTGAATGAAAAAAATTATTTCCTTATTTCAGGCAGTCCACCACACACAATTTACCAAAAAGCCACACGATGTATCACAAGAGATCTGGGAAAGAGCATTTGACCCAGATGATCCAGAGTCATGTGACCATTTAGCAGACAACGGAGCATTAGTCAGAACTGCTATATTGGGAATTCCTCATTTTAACGACCTGAAAGAAGTGTCAAGCAATGCCATCCGGATATGCAAGGCCACACATTATGATCCTAGGTAAGAAATTCAATTTGTGTGATCATTAATTTTATTGTAATTTATTAAAGCAATTTTCACAATCTTAGAGTATTACCATTCAGTTGTTATTACCAGCAGATATATTTTATAATTGATCAAATTATACCTCCTTGATATAAATAAAAATAATTATCTATTTTTAATTCTGTAATACTAACAAACTCAAAAAGCTCATACAATGTGTTTTGACACCATCCAATCCTGTTGGTTTAGCTGGTGGAAGTCTTTGTGCTGTGTGCTGCACTGTGACTCACTGGTCCATGGTCGATTCAACACCACCCCACTCTCATTGTGTTTCGGCTGGAGGGTTGAAATACAAGTTACTAGCGCACCGTCTTTCGGATGAGATGTTAGGCCGTTGGTCTCGTGTACAAAATGGCTCATGTGCACGTTAAAGAATGCACTGCACTCTTCAAAAAAGAGTAGGGGATTGTCTCCTGGTGTACTGTCCATCACCACCAGAAGGACTCACTGGAAATAAGTTCACTTCGGACTTTCTTGGGTTATCCTTGGTGTTCTACAACACCGTAAAAATCAAATTAAAAAAGGAAAGTGTCATTTGTGTTCCATGCTGTCCCAGACTAACAATTGCAAGTATAAATGTTTCCCCTCTACTCTCTTTGTCTTTAAAAAAGCTGTGTCTTATCTTGCCCATCTCCCATCATGATGCAACAAATATTACAAAAATGACAACAAATGCACAGGTAAACTTCACTTTAGGTCTGGTCATGTTTTCGCTTTATTGTAGTTTTGCACTATTCTACATTAGCTGGTGATAGTAGTTACATCAGATGCAGTTTCCATTTGTACAAAAGTTGGTTACCATGGTACATTAGCTGAGATTGATTTTTTGTTTCTACATCTGTTGCGGTTTCTACATTAGTGTGATGTTTTTCTACGTAAGGTTTTTACTGTTCTACAGTTTCTACATTAGGTGTTATTTTATACATTTGTAGTTGTAACCTCCCTTCCATTTCTAAAACTGCTTTTTTATGTGATAGGTATTTATCCATTTTATCACATATTTGGTCTAGCATTATAGTTCATAGGAATTTTTTTACACTATTATGATTTCTTTAAGCATAGAGTTTATAACTTTAAAACACGGGATTTAGAAAACACTTCACACAAGCTTTCAGCTTCTCCTGAAGCTTTGGTCATGTGATGTTGATTGGTAACGTCATCATTCAACCATCTCAACGGGAATTTTGAGATCTGTGCTTTGTGGGAATGATTAATAGTCCTGATAAAGATTGCCTCCACAGAGCTTAAAACTGACGGCAAAATAGCTGACTGATGACATCACCACTCAACATCATATGACAAAGACTTCTAGAGAAGCTGAAAGCTTTTGAGAAGTGTTTTTTTAAATCCAGTGTGTTAAAGTTATAAACTCTATGCTTTTCAATTCTTCCTGGGTAGAGGAACTTTCGTAAGAATAATTATTAATGTCCATCATACACTTCAGAAAGTTGGTTAAATATTTTTATAATTATTGGTACTAGGATGTATGCTCCATTATTAGGTGTTCTCCTGATAATTCATCTTCATCACTTGTTTGCATTTATTTAGACATTTTAGACTGTTTTTAGCTTCTTGAAGATCATTTGAACTATGCAAAGGTGGTTCATTTGGTTGTAGAATTTTCCTTGGAAGTGGTATGATACCGTCTGGATTTTCTCATTTGGATTCAATGTGTATGCTCTCTCTTTTATATACTTTAGCATTTTCAAACTTTGCTATACTTTTCTTTAACCACTGAACATTCTTGTGTTATTATTTGCATGATCTGTATCTTCTTTTTGATTTATGATTGAATTCTTCATTTCTTTATACTTCTATGCGTTTTTGTACATTGTGTAATTTCTTATGTCTCTGTTACTTTAATTGATTTTGTTTCTTTGTTCGTTTTACAATTTGTGATCCTTAATCTGCAGTTCTTTTTTGTTCTTTTGATGTACATATGTTCATCAAATGTTGTGTTAGGTAAGTTTTGTTTATGTGTTATTGTAATCATTGCAGGCAGCTGATTTGATCTATCCTTTAATTCCCACCATGCTTTATTTGGTAGTTTTGACACATCCTTACCTGCTATCATCATTCAAAATGTTTGATCCATGTTCCGTTCTTGTTCACCTGTCACTGTGTGTAGCTTTTCACATGTAAATATATTTTTCTTGTGTTATCCTTTTGCTATTGGGCTGTGGCCTAGAAAAAAAAAAACTGTTTGGCAAGTACTAGATTTTTAGTTCCTATGCTTTGCATGCATAGGGACTATTGCAGTCACTTGATGTGTGTGTATGTATGTATGTGGTATAAAGTTTCCCGACATTTTG
>JAOTQE010074287.1:0-16516 GCA_025631205.1 Nesometra sesokonis
AAACCCTAAAATATAATCAAAATTTGCCGACCCCCATTCTCCCACCCCTGCCTGGTTTTCTCAGACAGTTCGTCTTATATGCGTACTCACAAAATTGGAGCGTCTTTGATGCATGGAAAATTAAGGCTTAGAAATGTCCTTTCTCTTTTTAGAACATGGTGGTCTCCAACGTAGATATCAATACACTAATCCATTTTCATTAACTTACAGGGCTTATTTCAGAAGGCAAGGCGGCTTATCAATTCACTACCTTTGTCTCTAGCGATGGTGTGTCCTATGGACCTGAATTAGCTGTTGATGGCAACACTGTTAATGATTTTGACAGTGGTTCATGTTCCCGGACAAGTAAGTAGTAAGCTTTGTAGAAGAAGTATAATTTGGGCTTTGCTTTGGTGGGGAAGTCACGGATTTTGAATGACATTTTGGTTTATTGGTTGGTTGGGTCAAGTAACCGTTTTCATAGAGACATCTGGTAGCCATGGACGTGAAGTAAGCATTTTGAATTATGCTACTTTTAAGTGTACATCATATTTTGAGAGTGACATACCACCATTCTAAAAATAAAGTTACAAAACAATTTATAACAAAACATGAAACATATCTACATAGTTAGATACATATGTAGAAGAGTGTTGCTGGAACTTAGAGACTTCTGTTGAAGCAGGTCCTGATGAAGTTGCCTCTAACAAGTTGAATTCTGTGAACAACTCTATCAAGAATTGAAGGTATCTTCCGACCTCTTTGTTTATTCTGTGTTGTATGGAAGGTAAGTATTTTTTTTTTGATTCTCATTCTCTTTTCAAATGGCATTATTTGCTTCAAACAGATACCAGACCACAATATACCGAGAATACGGGAAAGAATATGGGTAACAAAAGTGGCCTTAACGATGGTTAATTTCTAAAGCACTCGATCCTTGTTAGGTCATCCACGTGACAAGTAGTAGTAGTAATTTTATTGGGTGCCGAAGGAAGCATTATAACACACTGGTTAAAGGTTAAGACAAAATTTGCAACAATTTAAATAATAGAAACGGTTGCAGTAATTTTTTTAAAAAAATATATAAGCACTTACGGTAACTGAATCAAATTAAAAATGTGGCAGAGGCATAAAGAGGCATAAGTCGAAATTTGATTGAAATGAAACTTTTATTTATAGATTATAAAATTACGAATTATTATCTTTAGCATACAAAAAAAAATCAGTTTCATACAATATTTCCTTGTGAAGTTCAATAACCAGAGTTTGAACATTTAAATGTATGATTTAAAAAAATGCATTTGAAAATTTTTTATCAGAGTATATTCATGAGGCAAGGTAAATTAAATTTACATTTTCTGAAAATTGGTATCACATAGGCCTATACCAAACTGTTAAGGTAGTATGAAAGTTGAATGTTTAAACAGTGAAATAAAACGAAATTTAAAAAAAAACATTTTTACAGTGTTTCTGTCTATCGTGGAAAACCAACTTTGCAACTTATGCCTCCTTCGGCGATTGGCTCTGCCACAAATGTAGGTAAGTTTTAAGTTGTGTGAAGATACCCGCTTATTAAGGATATTACGCAGGGCGGTCGCGCGGCCGGTAGAGAATTCCAATGTGTGGCAGCCGAGAATGATGCAGATCGTTCTCTGGCATGATGTCTGGCAGCATGTTAGAGTAGTTAGAGCCAGTTGAACGATTAGTAATGTGTGGATTTACAAGCGATGAGAAAAGAGATATAAAAAATACAACATCATTCATATAGTTGAACATAGACAGCTCATTAATTTTTCGCAGCAAATTTTCTTTATAGTAGCTAAAATAAATATATTTTGTCCAAAAATAACCAGAAAATACCTTTTACACGTCACTAACACAAAAAATAACAAGAGATAATAAAATTCCACCTCACACCCGTTGATGGTTTACAGATCGTTAAATATTAAATATGAAGCTGAAATTAGGCCATGTAATCTAAGTTGATTTGTTAAAATTGTATTTAATATAATTTCGTTAAATGTATTTATTGAATATAATTTGTTTTCAGGATATGCCGTCTGGTTGAATATATTGTGATTATTCATTCATTCATTCATTCATTCATTTATTATTCGTTGAAAGTATGATTTTGCTAATTTATTTTATCTTTCTTGTTCCATGATAGTGGACTACTTGAATCCTTATTGGTATGTTGATTTAGGAGACGTCTATGTGGTTGACTATGTACTGGTATATAAACCGGATGAATTACAAGGTACAATAGGGACGTTTCGCAACTTCACGAAAACATATGAAAACGTAAACAGATACGTCATAAATTCCTTGTAACGTTTGAATTGAACACCATTAATATCTGCCATAGTTGTTCAGTACTTTACGACGATTACCAACAATTCGTAGGCAAAACATTTGATATAGTTTTGAACTCATTTAGCAACTTTCAAATATTGAGGTGTGACGTATCCAGTTTTGTTATCGTATTTTGCAAAGTTGCTAACCTCATTATTAATACTATTCCTTTATTTTAATATGTTTAGTTTCTGTGTGGAAATCTATAAAATAAAATATGAGGAGAAAGTTCAAAAGTGAATATTTCAAAACACTAATATTTTGTATAGTCCCTTTTTTAACCCTTGACTCTCGGGTCATCGGCTACAAACTGAGCGAACTATCGATCAACAAAAGAAAGAAGTTTTGCCGGGAAATCAAATATCGTATAACATAAAGAGTTCAACGTTTGTGTTAAGACTTATTTCCAAAATATGTAAATTAATTGTTTGTCAATAAGGTTTTGTCACCAAGGTGTGCGTATACCCCGGTCACTACAACTATCTCACAATCAGGTTCAATCCAAACTCAAGAAGGATTGTGAAACAAAAGTACTTTTTAATGGTCGCCTATAACACAGTTTTTTATTTCTCAATATGACCTTGAAAAAAAAAGCTATGTTTGATCTCAAGTAGTTTACAATATCCACATATTGAAGTAATAGTAATATTTTTATGTCTCCCAGTTGGATTCCTTTTCCGGAGGTATCATATTCTAATATTTTCTCAAACAACTTTGAAGAATGTTCCTGTGCCGATAAGAAAACTTTGTTTCTCTTTTTTGTGAGATGATCCGACTTTTAGTTCACAAATCAATACATGTTAGGTTATTTAGTCTAATTATAATAAACAATGTACAGTTATATAAAACATAAGACATACATACACAAATGATTACATTTTGTAACTAATGTAGTCCGATAAATAGACTTGGAACATAATCACAATTTATTTAGCATAAGATATCATTACGCCGTTGGGGACTTTGTATCTGACTGTGGTTTTGCCAGGAATCCTGTTTCCTTATAAAGTGCACCTTTATAATATAAATAAAATATTAAATAAAAAAATAAAATATAAAATATTATTTATTAAAACAGTTTATTTTTAATGATTGTTTGCACTCTCACTGCACACGAAGTTAAAGGAATAATATACTTACAGAACCGTATTGGATAATATGCAAGGTAAACGAACTTTTATATCGTTCAACCAAACTATGGAATATCCTTCCCAGTAATTTTAAAAACAACTTTAAATCAATGAAACGTTCAACTTCAAGAATTGCATCTCTAAACATCAACATTTTCAACATCTTACATTTTGCTTACTGTTGACTGTACATATCCAATTAAAAAAAATATATATATTTTTTGTTTTAAAATTGTATTTGCTTTTATTTTATTTTATTAAAATTTATATGTTGAATTTGTTCGATTTCATATTGTAACATTGTTAAGAATTTTGTTAACTAAACCACCTTGGATTGCGATCGACTTCGATTAAGTTAATACGTATGTCGTTGTTTTTGCTTCCCTTAGTCCAAATTGTTTGAAATTTAACAGGCAGATTTAATATTTCATATTGATTATGCCTTTTGTTAATTTGTCCGGTCGCTTAGTTGAAAAAATGGCTCAGGTAGACGAGAGTTATGCAGGTGTAGTAGGAATAACAATATCCTGTAACGTTAGTCCGGGTTCTGCCATAAAGTAAAGACAGCATTAATTTTTCTATGGAAGGCGACAAATTATCTCTGGCGCGCACCTTTTATTTCGGCATCCGATTGATTTATTATATACATTATTGCAGCTGGTGGCAATTTGTGCAGGGCGACATAGTGTGAGTGATACCACATTTGGTAAAAATGTCAATTCAATTGAGTTGAACTATCTTTCATTTTTAAATGGCATTAGTACATAATTTTAGCACAAGATGCTCTGTAGCCATACACTAAAGATTCAGGACTTCGCTATTACTACTATTTTTTTTTTACAATGATTTGTTATGTTATTTGCAGGACGACTTGTTGGCACAAATGTACATGTTGTGGAAGAGAAACCTTACCTCTTTCATATTGATTACGTCTGTGGAATGATCAGTTCACCGACGTCAACAGTGGAATTGGTAGACTGTGACCCGTCTCTAAGTGGTCGATATGTGTCTTTAAATCCTGCAATTCGAAACACTGAGCTTACGGTGTGTGAGGTGCAAGTATTCGGAGGTACGTTATGACAGGATGGCAAAACCAGTATTATTTAATACCGAATAGCGAATTTTGTTTTCAATGCAATGCGTGAGATACTAAACGTACCATAGCCATGCTGCATACCTCATTTTATATTTGCCTATCAAACTTATTTGCATAATTTTTACGAATCGGCTATGGACCTGAAGTATCACTGGAAAGTCTTTGTGAGGTCATGTGTCGTAATATCCGCATATGTCTTTGGTCCCTTTACATGTCGGTGACCTCAAATCACTTTGAATTTAAATTGTTCCCAATAGGTCTAAACATGTTTCTATTATATGTAATAAAAGAGTTCGTCAAAAATGACCGGAAATGCAATTTTCTACAAATTTCTCCGTAAATACAAGTCGGAGGAACTCAAATTTCTTCCAGACCGTTCAGGACATGTAAGTTTATATTTAATGAGAAGTAATTTCAATAATAAACGGAAATGTACTTTCTGAACGCTTGAATACAAACAATTAGTAGAAATGAGCTAAAAACAAAGGTGATGTATCAAAACTATTACATGTTTTATTTGAATCGGTATATTTATCAAAAATTTGTTAGAAATTGGATCAATGGGAGCCTAAAACTAATTTGGGGCTGTGGGAAATAGACCTTCTGGAGAAGGTTAAAATCTCGAAAAATTATCAAAATGTCTTTAGTGGAAGTCTTTTAAAAGGATTTTGCTGTGTTCTGTGAATGTATCGGTATAGCTTTGCTCAAGACATTGATTCATGGTGTAAAAAATATTAACACCATTTTTCTACGTACTTAAATTAACAATTTCTTGAATTTGGGCGGTAATTGTACCGTACTACACAATTAAATGTCTCAGAAACCAATAGAACAGATCTGATTTAAAAATATTTGTCATTTCAAATATTTTGACACATTTTCTATCAAAATCGGTTAAAAATTGGGACAGTGCGAGACAAAAAAGAACAATTTGGAGCTGAGCGTCTAATTTACTGAGCTATAGAATGATTATGTTACAAAATGCACTCCTTTCAAACTACAGTGCCTATTCGCTTATATTTACAATTACATGAGGCTTGATTTTTGTTTTGCCTTGATAGTGCTTAAAACTGAAATACCAGTCGTGACCTGCCCGGATGATATTTTAGTTATAATTCTACAACAACCAGCAATTGTTAGGCCTACTTGGAATCCACCAGCAGTTTCTGATAATATTGACACCGATCTGGTAGCAGAATGTACTTATACCTCTGGGTCAATATTTAATACTGGTTTAACCACGGTAATGTGTAGTTCAACTGACAGTGATACAAACACTGGAAGATGTACATTTTCTGTGAATATTATTGTAGGTATGTATGTGCCACTTATTGAGCTTTTTCGAAGTAGGCCTAACTGAAAACAATCACGTTTATCATTTTGGTTTTATTCTCGAAGAGATGAAACTTTCAGAAGGTGTTTAAAAAATAAACGAAAATTACTGATAGGGATACTATTTTTAATGCAATAGTAAACTGTTTTTAAAGCCGGCTCGGCGAAGCTCTATGTAACCATCTAATTAGTTAAGTAATGGAACTTTTTTGGCGATAATTTGAAAATTTAGAGGGCGCTCTGATACCTGATTGTTATAAATCATTTTTGTGTATTAGTCGTTAAGATGAATTTAACTCATTCGTACGTTTAATTTAGCGTTACAAGTCGAAGGTCTTACCCGGTCGACAACTAACGCTTACCAATACAACAGAGTTTTAGAAAGAAGTAATAAAAAATCGAAAACTTGTTTAAAAAAAAGATATTCCAAAACGGGACTTTAACTTTAACCTGTAATCTCACAGTTTTAGAAGAAATAATTCGCAGTTGGAAACTTGAATAAAATATAGCCCACAACGGGACTTCAACCTGTAATTTCAGGTTACAAGTCGAACATATTAAAAGAGGTTAAAGGAAAAAGGACATAATGAATAGTCAGAAACGTAACTAACGTGATGTCAGGATAACACAACAAACAGCAGACTTGACCTTTTTAAAACAATTATTATTATTAAAAAACCCCATTTAAGTTAAGTACTTTGGAATATAAATTAGGGTAATTAAAAATGGTTTAATATGTTACATTAACATTTACGGATGAAGTGAATAGAGTTGCGTTGAAAACTACGGTAATTTCAAGATTCCAGTAAGAAAGTATAATGCATACTCCAAGCAAGGAGACCCACGTTGCTTGGAGTATGCATTATACTTTCTTAATTGAAGTTGATTAGTGGACCTTTCGGGTTCAAGATTCCAGGTGCTCGTATCACATTACGTAAGCACTTCGATTTGTTTACAAAATAGGCGGAGCTATGGCTGTACATGAAGTTAGCGTAAACTACTTGGTATATTAATAATTTCAAAATACAATGTTCAATAATTACTTTATTTAGAGAATGGAAGACCCAGTTTAACATGTCCAGACCCAGTTTCCAAAAATTCTTACAGTACAATATCCAGTGAAGTGTCAGTTACTTGGGATGACCCACTAGTTATTGATACTACAGATACCGAACTGAACGCGACATGTATCCCACCTTCTGGTTCATCATTTGATGTTGGTGCCAGTGAGGTTACTTGTACTGTTACTGATTCTGACGACAATGTAGGAAGCTGTACATTTACAGTTAATGTTGTTGGTAAGTCTTACCTTTAAATTTCTTTTTCATTTTAATGATGTCATTCATTCCATTTTACTTATTTAGTAAAAGTAATATAGGGAATTGTATAGCGCTCATTACCAAGGCCTCTAAGCGCGTCACAATTATTAACCTCAATTGGAGCCAAGGCCTAATTCGTTAATGAGCGCATATGGCATTTGTACCTCAGGTACCCACTTATACTCCTGGGTGGAGAGAGGCAACGTGGATGAAGTATCTTGCATAAGAACACAAACAACCGACCAGAGCCTCGAACTCCCGACCTCGTGATTGGAAGTTCGAAACGCAGCCGCTGTGCCAACTGCTTCCACAAAATTGTCGTTCCGTAAAAACAGATTTTGGTATACTACTAAATTTCCTAAAATATATATGAGGCATGTCATGGCAAAACATCAAGTTGTTTATATTTTATGTTGTTTATTTGCTTATTTGTCCTTTTTGTTTATATGCCTTGCCCCAAAACGTCTTATGCGATAACTTGGTGTTTTCTATGCCTTACCCTAAAACGTAGTATGCGATGACTTGATTGTTTTCCATGCCTTACCCTAAAAACGTTATTTTTCAATAACTTCCTGTGCGACAACCTGATGGTTTCCCAAGAAAATTTAAGTCAACTTCTGCATTTTTAAATTTCGTCAATAGGGAGGTTTGCAAATTTACGAAATACGATAACGAAAACGGATACGTTACACTTACATGTTTAAAGTTGCTAAAAGTGTTCAAAAGAGTGTATGCAATTTTCCAAAATACTGACCATCTATGACAAATATTCAAGGTGTTCTATCCAAATGTTACAAGAACGTATGACGTATCCATTTTTTGTGTTTGTTAATCGTAAAGCTGCGAAATCTTACATCTAGCTTCCAAGCCTCTTACAATTTTCTCACATTGCTATGACAAGTTAAATCATGGAACTAAAAACGATTGAATGATCAAGCTAAACATAAATGAGATGAAACAGTTTCACTGAAGATGACTGTGTGACACAGCAGAACGTTTTTTTTTTTTGGTAAATTATTTGCTTCCACCAAATTTGTGTTTATCTTTCCTTTTTTTTTGGCTCTATTATTTCTGATTTCAGCTAACATAAAAAATTCCGATTTTTGTTAACTTGAAGATTTTTTTTTAAGAAATCTAAAAACTGATTCCAATTGATTGAATTTTAAGACGTTTGTGCTCATAACCATATTTTAGACAACTAAAAATATTAATGTATTTTAACTTCTAAATAGATACACTCAAACCAACTGTAACGTGTCCTGCTGATTTCAGCAGTACATCACCAGAGGTTAGCTAGAATGACCCAGTAGTATCAGACAATTTTGCCACTGATTTGACCGCAACGTGTGTTCCAATTTCTGGTTCATCATTATCCGTTGGCTCAACTGAAGTTACTTGTTTTGCTACAGATTACAATGATAATATAGGTGGCTGTATATTTACAGTTAATGTCACTGGTGAGTTGTTTATTAATTATATATTAGCAATTAGCAATCTATGATGTGTATAAGCATTCATTATAATATGGTGATAAACATCTTGGATATCATCGGCGGACTTAGGGGGGACGGAGCCGACGCGCTCGTCTCCTCCCCGGCATCAAATATCGTCAAAGTGCGTGTGCGACCCCTTACATTACGTGCGCTCCTAAAAGCATGTTCTCCCAGATACAAGGTGATGTAATGATCATTATTAGATTTTACGCAAGCAAATCTTACAAACGAATATTTTATGAAAATTTCAACGCATGAGCTTCTGTATATCCTTTGCGATCTATGTTTGTCACAACGTGAGTGGTTGACTTTATTGTTGCGGATTCATAGCGTTTGTCCACCTGTGTTGTTATTATAATCTTTGGTGGAACTGGGTTTGTTAATAGAGGGGTGGAACGAAGGATCGTGAACGAAAAAACGGCAGAAAGGATTTTGGAGATGGCAGGTCGGGCTGAGAATAGGAGCGCTTAGTAGCTTGTGTATAGGGTAGATGAAAATGAAATAATGAACTATGGAAAATTTGAGTTGATCTACCAGAAACTATAGACATATATTAATGTTGAGAAAATTATAAGCCAACTGTTTGTGGAAAAGTGTTGGGAAAGTCCGCAGTAGCCTGTTGTGTAAACTGGAATTCGGCAATGGAATTACATGAAACTAAGTAAACCGTTCAGTTCATGAATTATTGTTTTTTGCCTGTGATACTTTGGACTTCGCGGGTTCGTTGTGTAAGCATGGATGGTGTTCCAGAGCTGTTTGTGCTGTACTTGGTTTTGGAAGAAGGGGACACTTGTTTGGATACCAGCAATACTTTTGGTGACGCTAGATGTATTTGTTTCGGCGGAATTGTGGTTCGTGACAAGTTCTGCATGGTGGACTCTTTTGGGTGTACACTTGAAATTAAGTATTTTTTTTATTTGTTTATTCATCTCTACTTTATTCATTTATTTATTTATTTATATTTTTTTTATTTAGCAATCTTGCTGATCTTGCTCGAGCTTGACGATGAGTTGTAAATGTGTTAGTAACAACTAGTTGGTAACTCATGAAAATTGGTGTCGAATTAAAAGGATTGCGTATATAGTATATATACATGTTAACTGTGTTTCTGTGGGTATATTGTTGGACAATTCACGGTTACCGATATCATAACCCAATTTGTGACAATGTTACAACATTGAGTCCTCCTTTAAACACTGTATTTACTTTTTTGTTGGTAGTTGTAGTGGTAGTATCTGATTTAACAGTGTTATTAGAATCTGTTCGACGATAAAATATCCGTGGTCTAGTGGAATGACTTTTCAAATTGCGTTACTGTTACGAAGAACTTGTGAATGTTGGTGGTCGTATTTGTTTTCCACAATTTCATTTCATTGTTTGTGTGTGTGTGTGTGTGTGTACAAAACCACACTGCAAGTCAGCATGGGTACGGTATATTTATATTATGATTTCTTCAAGTGGTGCCAGAGCCAAGTTAAAACATATTGAAAAGTTGGTATAGCGATATGGACAAAAGATCCTATTCTTTGACTTCACTTGCTGTTAAGTTTTGATCCATTTTGTGCAATAAACGTGGGAAATCAGTCCATAAAGTTTTAAGATTATGTAGCTTAGGATGAGAGGGAATGAGATAATCCAGGTCAATTTTTTTTGTATTAGCTTGCGGTGTTCTGGTCCCCTGAAGGATCTATATTCCAGTTTGTTTTCCTTGATGAAACATTTCCAGTCTATTATGTTTACAGCATCTCTCACAAACGACTGAAATCTCTGTAAATTTGCGCATTTTTGTAGTTTACCTTGAGTAGATAGACGTGTTACGTTATCCTGGATTTCAAGATATGATATTAAATGTCCAACAACCTGGTCGCCAATACGCAAACACAGATGAAGGGTATCTGGATTGACTTTATGTAGTGGTACTGATGGAAACAGTGACGATTAAATACAATTAAATTTGGTTGGATCAGATTTTTTTGGAACACAGGATCATATCATTGACAAATCGTGCACCTTTCGCCTTATCAGTCGTTGACCAGAATTTTGACATGTCACATTTTTCTGCATTTGAACAACAGCACCATAACAACCGATATACTTTTCTATTTTGACAGTTTTTCCATTAACATCGACGCTTTGTAAATTATTGAACTCTTCAATCAGATTTGTGTATTGCCGTTTTATTGTATCATTTGAGCATTTAACGATAGCAAGAAGATAATTACCGTGCTCAGACATACACCGTTCTTCGTCAGTTATTGTAAAAGCAAAATTCACAAATTATGCTTGCATAGTTCCATCATCACTTAACTTATTCTTACTCTTCCTATTTGTGTCAGGTTTGCATTCCTTTGATGTTGGAGCTTCTCAACCAAAGCTTCTTTTAATGATGTGTAAACACCTGGATATTGACCATGCAGTTTATGTATTGTAATAGATTAATTTAGCATCTTTCGTCTTGTGATAATTCGATGAGATCGAGGGAGAGATGAGTTACTTTGGGCAAGATCATGATATGCCCTGTCGGTTATATTATTACCGTCTAATATATAAGTAAGTCCATCAACTTCTTCATCATAATATGATTTTGCAACATTATTATTACCGTTTAAACACAAAATCAATTCTTCTCTCGATTCATTTTGGAATGTGATGTTCAACTTTTTGTTTTTGGTGTCTTAGTGTCTTAAAGCTTGTCTATTTCTGTAAAAATCATTGTTTTTGTCTTCCTCTCTCACCTAATTTACACTTCTTAGGATTTACCAGCCGATTAACAGAACGTTGTAATTCCAAATTTTCTTTTCCAATAACATGAAAGGATTATTTTTGTGTCATTGAGTTCTTTTTTTAGTTTTTTTAGTTTTATTTTTGTTGGGCTCACAGTTCGATGTGGTGTTTTAAGAATATAGTCAGTCTGTTTCCATTTTTGTAGAAGCTTCTTCGTTTTAGCACCTGACCTGCTAACTTTATTTAAGCTGCGAATTATTTGTTTTATCTTTTCTTTCAGCTTCACGAATTACTTGCAGCGATTCTGGTTCCAAGGAATTAGAAGTTTGTGTGATTAACGTGTATAAAATATAATTGTTAATCTTGACATCAATGATATGTGTGTATAGTTGAGCAGTTGCACAAGAAAGACTTAATGCAAGAATTACAAATATAAACAGAAGGCGTGCCATTTTAGTTGGTTTTTTTTGCAGTATTTCGTTAGATGCAAACTGTTACCACGGCCACGTACAAATTTGAATACTAGCACGTACCCTCTGTGGATCAATAGACACTTTCCTTTTGATACTCAGGTATGGTAACACGCTCATGAAGCCAGAAGTTTACAGTGCTTTCAATAACATAAGCAAAGTCTCAATTGGCATTCACTATACGATAGTTCCAGGTCTCTCCCAACAGTTCATTCAAGTCGTTACACTTGACTATATAGTGACCACTTTTTGATGGATGCGGTGTTCCAAAACCAAGGAGTGCTCCTTCGGTATTCACGTCAGTTCCAGAAGGCTGCGTTCTTGTCCCACTTTTGATGTTTCATTTAGTAGAACTGTAAACGTAGTTTTATTTCCAGACTTCCTTCACAATATAATTCTTTTATTAATTCTTGTAATATATATTTTTTACAACAGTATTGCCTCATTCTGTTCCATAATGTTGCATCATTTAAAACTGTAAGATAATTTTTCCCTGTTAGTGTATGCTTATTGTATGTATTTTTTTTATCCTGTATATAGGAATTTTATATTTATATTGATTATTTAAAATTTTAACCAGCCTGTTAGTGGCGATGATTCGCTGTTGGTCTGGATTGAAATAAATAAATAAATAAATAAATAAATACTGTATGTAATGGGACTTTCAACATTTAAACATTTGATACTGTTACGCTTTGTTGTGACTGAATATTCTTTATCAGGTCGGAGGATGGTATATGCTAATTTATAGTATAATAATTAACCTGTTTGTTTTTTGTTATTTTTATAATATCAAAATCTACAAAAGATTCTGTCAATCCCAGTTTGACCTGTCCAAAAGATATTGCAATGAATACATCCGCAAGCCAAGTATTGGTGATCTGGGGAGACCAAATAGTTACTGGTAGTATGGAACATTCAGTCACTTGTAACCCACTATCTGGTTCGTCATTTAACGTTGGTTCTACTCACATTCAATGTACTGCTGTGGATGTAGGTGTTTGTACTTTTACTGTTACTGTCAATGGTTATTATTAATTTTATTTTCTTTAAAAAATCAAGGGCCGCTTGTATTTTATATTAAAATTAATCAAGGGACATGTTGAAAATTTATACAGGTGGCAGGGCTAGAGTTGGGGTCTTTCACACACAAGTCAGATACTTACCTATGCAATTTTACCGTCTGCATTTAATTACCAAATTTGTCTGAAACTTACAACTGGTGATCTTGACAAATAAATTAAGTTTTTTATCAATTCTCACGATTTTTATATTTTGGGGTTTTCTTTACAGAAGTTATTGGAAATCCTAGTTTGATCTGCCCAAATGACGTTGCCATGACTACATCCGCAAGTGAAGTCTCAGTGACCTGGGATGACCCAACGGTTAGTGGTAGTATGGAGCAATCAGTTACTTGTACTCCACCATCTGGTTCGTCATTTAATGTTGGTTCTACTCAGGTTCAATGCACTGCTGTGGATGTAGGTGTTTGTACTTTCACTGTTACTGTTAACGGTTAGTATCTTATTCATTATTTAGTCACAAGTGACCACTTGAGGAGCCATAAATGCCATAAATAAATGCTACGCCCGCAAACAGGAAGGCAATGTCAACTGTAAGAAGTAGTAGTAAGCCATTTTCCAAACCTTTTTCCAGCTTCAGTAGCTTGAAGCGATGAGAATGTGAAACTCCATGGTGGACGCTAGTCTATCACAGGTTACTTCCATGGAATTTGTTGGTATCTATCGTAAACCTAGGTATAATGGATCAGGGTGTTTTTCTCTTTTGTGGTGTATACTACCTTTATTCATTTAACGCATATACACATACAAATACGTTTAACATACATACATCTTTACATACATTATTAAGTATAACTAGCTAAACTCATAAGCAATTTTAAAATTAAAGATGTCCTATGACCAGTGATCCGTAATTGATAGGCCAATGCAGACTGATTGCAAACTGTGATTAGTCAACGCGTAACACAAGGACAAAACCATTCAGGTGTACGAGGCGTAACTCTGTAGCTTACGCTAAACCGGGGTTTGCAGGAAGCACAAGTTACCCTCTGGATTATAGGAACTTACGTTAATCGCCGGCTAGTTCAGACACAAATTATCGTACGCCGCGTACGTTACGCTCCGCTTAATCGTTGAGTCTGAACATACCCTTAGACAAACTGCTCGCGCATCTGCAGTGTTGAAAACTGCACATGCGCGAGCATAACAAAACCGGATAAAAATTCTTCTAACGTTTGAATTGAACACCTTGAATATTTGTCAGATTTTGTCAATATTTTACGATGATTATCAACAATTCTTAGGTAGAAAAGTTGGTATTACTTTTAACAACTTTCAGAAAATGAAGTTTGACGTATACCTTTTAGTTATAGTGTTTCGTAAATTTGCGAAACCACTGTTATCTTCAAAACAAACGTCGTTTATATCTATTAAAATTCAGAATCAAAGTTCTTAATCAGAATTTAGGTATTTTCACGCATAATTTAGATTCTTTATCGCTGCACCATTCCCTATTGTATTTTATAGTCTTTTGATACGTTTAGTAATACTATGAATCCTTTTTCTTTTAATAATTATGTTTTGTTTTCTACAAAAGATGTTGGCAATCCTAGTTTAATTTGTCCTGAAGATGTTACCATAAGCACAGCCTCAAACCAAGCAGCAGTGACCTGGAATGACCCTGTAGTTACTGGTGATTCTGAGTCTTCAGTTAGTTGTAACCCATCTTCCAGTTCATTATTTGATGTTGGTTCAACTCTGGTTACTTGTTCCCATGGTAATAATGTTAGTTGTACATTTACAGTTAATATCAGTGGTAAGTCAATAATAATATAATGTTGCATGCCATTGAGGGGAATACCGAAAGATAGTGTACGAACTGCAACAAACGAGTGGAATGAAGTAAATTATTTTGCACACGTACAGCGAGTACAATATTGTACGGTGTCTCCAAAATGGCATAGGGCTACTAACATTATAATTATGATACAATAATTCAAGGGAAATAGGCCCAAGCCTACTCTACAAACGTCTAAAAACACTTCAGAATCAGAATTGTGTAATTGTGTTTTACGGTCTTTGACCAATTAGGTTCCTCGAAACATTTTACGGAGCTTTCTTCCTATTTGACAAAATAGTTAACGAGAACATGGATGAGATTATACTGTGTACATATATGAATAATAACGTAATGTTTTAGACATCCTTATAATTTGTTGTGTGGTTGACATTAGCGAGGTTTTCTAACTTTACAAAATACTAAATTGAAAACGGATACGTCATAAATTCGTGTAACTTTTGAATAAAACACCTTGAATATCTCTCACATTTGGTGAATATTTTAGAACGATCATCAACGATTCGTAGGTGTAAAATTTGATATATTTTTAACACATTCAGCAACTTTCAAAAATGGAAGTTTTCGTTTTTGTATTTAGTTTCCAAACCTTACTATTAATAACGATAAATCTGAAATTTGATACTATGAGTGAGTATTCGTGAAATGAGTAGTGAAACTGTCAGTCACTACCCATATATGGTAATGGTATTTCTATGTATGATCATGGTGTCACATCATCATGACCATATATAGGCATGTGAAAATTGTTTTGTCAAATAAATTTGATAGTCTGAACTGAGCTTTACAATTTTTGGTTTGTCAAAGCTGATTTTCTTTAATATCGTATCCTCAAACATATGTCCAATATTACAGGGGTGTTGCCCTAGTTGCCCGGGTAACACCCTTAATTTCATAATTTTTTTGTAATAACATACAAAATCCGAGTAGTACAGCACGGTTCTACTAAATGTCCTATCAATATTGAAATTTCTGGGGCTGACAGAGAATAATTTGTATGCGCATATTACTCATTGAACCCTGTCGGGGGACACAGATCTCCCAAACTATAGGATTTTGACTCTGGGCAACCCCCTTAAATTTATTCTGCGACCGCCACTGTGTATACTTCCATTTTTTAAATCAATAAGTCATGATATCATAAAATTGACGTACAAAGACGCTTTAATTATTATTTATTTAAGATTTACTTTTTTTTTAAAGAAAAAAGTGATGAATCATCTGTGCCTGGTTTCCTGATAGCAGTGGTATCACTTGGTATTATCATAGTGTTGATGGCTCCAGCACTTGTCTTCTTCTGCAGGTGTTTAATTGAGTTATATATTACAACTGTTTGCTATAAATTTGGGTATCTATCTATATGCTATTTGGTTCATCTTTGCTCTTTAATCTAGCATTTAGTTTTATTTGTTAAAAACAAAAAAAACAAAAACAAAATAAACAAACAGAATAGAATAGATTTTAGTATTTTAGTCTGCTGTCTAAATTGGTGGTAGTGCTATGTGCTAATTCCAATTCTTTGCACTCTTCTTATTTTTCGGTTGAATACGAGTTAACATGTTATTTCGGATGAAACGTTAAGCCGTTGGTCCCTACGCTTGTGTGCACGTTAAAGCCCATGCGGTAAAGAATAATAGGAAACTACAAGTCGTGGGAATGAACGTGCTCGGCCGTTCCGTGGCAAAACAACGTAACTTGATTTTTTTCGATTTTGAGATTTTTGCATTTGGGAAAATAACTT